>JADRCD010215470.1:61219-73940 GCA_019843815.1 Montemys delectorum
GATAAGCACCGCCCTTAAGAAATACCTATTTGCCCATTCCTGAGAATACTGAATAGAGTAGGTAACTCTGCATATCCCAGGAAGGGCCTTGTGGTTTATCCACTTATTTAACAGTTTAGGCAGGAAACAAATGTTCAGGAGCTCTCTCCCATCAGGTTTCATAGCAATGAACAGAGCATCCCTGCTCTCTCGGGATGTAAAACCCAGCCCCTCCAGGGAGACTGTGCGAACACACTAAACACATTCTAAGTGTTAATGCTTTTAAAAGGCATATTGCATATGCGAGACGAGAGTAATTCCTTTCAGCAATGAAAACTCTGGGCTAGCTGGAGAAACTGTGGATCTAGCTCGGTGGGAGGCTCTCATTTAACATGCATGATGTCCTAGGTCCCCCTGTGTGGCAGGGAAACAGTGAGTGTTAGCTACAAAAGCAGGCACTTGAGGCTGAGTAGCTGGCCGACCAGGAAGGCCCGCATTGAGAGGAGAGGGTCAGTTTCATCTACTGAGTTAAGAGCTAACCCAGGAGGACCACACCCTAGTCTCAGGTATACCATTCTTAGAGGCAAGGCCACACAGTGCACAACAAATATTACTGCCTAGGGCCAAGACCAGAAGAGCTCTTCCTCATTTTTAGGATGTCTGGAGGCAGTTCGTAGGACAGACTGACTAAATCTATCTGTACAGGTGCCAGCCTGCCCCAAGAGGAGGTGGTGAGCTTGGCCAGGCAATGGCCATGCTGGAGCGAGAACATGAGCCAGTATGACTAGGGAAGATGCACAGAGGAGATGCTCTTCATCCATGATCCCAAGCCTGCTGTTAAAAGTTCTGCTACATTATCTTTCAGTATTTGATTCTTGCTTTAGAGACTTGGTTTTTTTTTTTGTTTGTTTGTTTGTTTTTAAGACAGGGTCTCATGTAGTCCAAGCCAGGCTCAAACTTGCCAAGAAAGCTGGCCTTGTGATTCTCCTGCCTCTACCTCCTGAATGTGGGCATCACTGGCTCCCTCCTGAGTTTATCCTGGTATCACAGGCTCACACCACCATGCTGCTCTGTCCGTGGGTGCTGGGGATCAAACTTAGGGCTTGACCCGTGCCAGTAAGCATTCCACCAACTGAGCTATACCTCAAGGATGTTCATCTTAGAAGTTTTGATTATACTTATTTATTGCTGTCTGTGTGTGCATGCACGTCTGGCAGGTATGCATTGGTCAGAGGACAACTTGAGGAGTCAGGTCTCGCCTTCCACCTTGTGAGTGGTGGGGATTGAACTCAGCACCAGGCTTGGCGAGCCATTTAGCCAACCCAGAGACATTCCTCTTTAGAGATGGTTTTCTTCTGCTCCAATGAGGAAAAGGCTGGGTGCCTGGGGTCGGGGGAGGATGTCCCATCTCCTCACCTGTCGGTTCAGCCGGATAGACAAAATGTTGCTGGAGTAGCTGTAATTACAGATCTCAGTGCCTTTCTTGAAGTGGTACACATTCATCTGCCGAGGTTTTGTGTGACTGACCACCACAACGAGGCTGCTGGAGAAGAGGCGCTCCACGATATACACGTCAGGGATTTCATCTGGGGAGAGGAGGGGCAGAAGTGAGGTCACACAGATGGCCTCTGAGAGAAAGACTGGCCTTTGTGACACTGGGTACCATCCAGGCTAGTTTACAGTAGGATCTGGGTCTTGCTACCGGGTACCCTTTATCAGTAATGGCCCATCCTGGCCCCAACAACAAGCTTTAACTGTCTCTGGGGATAACACTCCCAGGGATCCTTCCCAAAGTCCTAAAGCAAAGAATATGCTAATGATTAAGACTCCAGAGCCACCTTGAACTCCCTAACATGGTATAATTGCTCATCACACACACACACACACACACACACACACACACACTAACTATGTATGTGCATTTGTGTGCATACCACAACACACATAGTGGAGGTCAGCAGCAACCTTGCAAGAGTGGTTCTCTCTCCACCACAGTCCTGGGGAATGAACTCAGGTTGTGAAGTCTGGCACTGAACAACGTTACCACTAAGTCACATTCCCAGAGCCCTCCCTCTTTAAACAGAATTTGGTTCAATAGCCCAGTCTGGCCTTGAACTCTCGATATCTCTGCTCCAGGCCCTGAATGCTGGGTTTTATGGGTGTGCATCACCATATGTGGTGCAAGAAAATCCTTCTGTACTCAGGAGGGAAGAGCAGCAGTAAGCCTCCAGGTTACTACAGGCAGACCTCTGCTGTCTTTCTGAGGCCATCCTGTCAAGTGCCTTGCTTGTTTGTTTATAGGAAATCCCACTAGAAGTATGACATGTAACATACACACAGTAAAACACTCACCCAAGTGATAGGATAATAACAACATTTTGCAAATATATGAGGGGCCAAGGGTGCAAGAGATGGATCGGTGGGTAAAGTGCTTGTTCTGCATAATGAGGACTTGAGTTCAAAGCCCTATGGCCTATGTAAAGCTGAATATGGTAGCATAGGTCTGTAACCCCAGTGTTCTATGAGATAGAAGGTTGAGGCAGGAGAATCCCTGGAAGCTCATGGTCCAGTTTGCCCAGGATACACAATGGCAGACAGCAAAGAGATTGTCTCAGATAAGGTGAAGGGTAGAGATGGGCATATGGAAATGGCTACACCCTCTCTCTCACACACATCACTGTCACACACAGAGATCAAAAGTAAATATGATGTAAATAAATTAGGAGCCCCAATTATTATTTACCAAAGAAAATTATTATTTCCAGAAAACACAAGAGGTGAAATATTTGTCACTATGGCAACAGCATAAATTATTACCCCCGAGAAAAGTCACAGTCACATTTCTGAGTGGAATTATTTTTCACACTCACTAGAAATACTTCAACATCTCCAATATGAGTTATGTCAATATGCTCATGTTACTTCATTCAAACATATAAAACATGTCCCTGCTAAGTGAACAGTGTCACCAGGCTACAGAGGCACTGACAGCAAAAAGAAGCGACAGGTGCCCTTTGTGTTGACAAGGCTGTAAACTGATCACCATGAGCACAAATATATAGAAAAGTATCAACAATATGATTTCAAACAAGGGCTTTCTTCTTACAAAGAAGAAAATGTTACCCAAGTTTTTGTCAAATTTCAATAAGAGCGCCATTGTGGCTTTTATATAAGATGAGACAATGGCCTGTATTCAAAACTACATGACACCGGCTGTTTAGGTTGAAGGCGAAGACAGAAATCAGAGGCTCCAAGTCTGAAGTCTATGGCTAGGGTGTAGACTAGGGTGTAGACTAGACTAGGGTGTAGACTTGGTGGTCCAGTGCTTTTAAGAGGCCATGGGGCTCAATCTCCAAGACTCCAAAAAGAAGAAAATTAAGAAGTTGGGGGGAGAGAAAGATTAACATCTAGACATGGGATTTTGTATCCCCATAACAATCCTTCACACACACACACACACACACACACACACACACACACACACACACTTACTGCTTCCATGGACTTGGTCAAGTTGCTCCACAGAACTCAGAGAAAACAGCTTGTAACCGGCCTTGGTTCCAATCGCTAGGGATCTGCAGAAGATAAGGATAGCACAGGATGACTTCAGATACCACATCCCTGTCCCCAGGGGCTGTGAGGCACAGGTAAACACACGACTTCAGGGCTCAGATCTTCGATAAGTCACTCAAGACAAAGCCTGCTCTGGCAGACTTTCATGAAGGGACAAGGTCAAAGGTGACTTTTTAAGAGACAGAAGTTGCTTGGGCTCTGTCACCAAGGGAAATGTTAAAGCTCCCACAGATCATGTTTTCCCAGCTGGGCAAGCATAGGAAAAAAGGAATGTTTAGGAAGTCTTTGTATCTGCATCTCTACAATGCTTGGGGGAAAGACCTTTACAGGACGATGAGTTACTATCCTTGCATGTGTACTGTGTGTGTGTTCACGCATAACAGGGTTAGGGGGGTGTGCTGCGTGTGTCCACATGTCAAAGGAGCTCAGTGAATAGGCAAGGCTGCCTGGCTAGCCAGCCCCAGGGAGGGATTTGCTAATTTCCACCTCCCATTAGTTAATTAATTAATTGTCATTATTATTATTACTAACCTTACTTACATTCTGGGGATCAAAGCTAGGTCCTCTAGTCAACTTAGCTATCACCCCAGCCCCAATCTTAACCCACAAATAAAAGGAAGGTGTAAACCAAAGTGGGCTGCTTATTTTTTTTTTTCTCCCTCAACTTGATATAAGCTACAGAGGATTCTGGGAAGAAGGACTCTTGACGAGAAAATGCCTGCCCATCAGACTGGTGAGCCCATGGGGGTATTGTCTTGATTAATGAGTGATAGAAGAGAGAACTCATCCTGCTGTGGGTGGCGCCATGCCTGGACAGGTGGTCCCTGGTTGTGCAACACAAATGAGCTGCATGATTCATAAGGAGCCAGTAAGCAGCCCTCCCCCGTGCTTCAGCTTCAATTCCTGCCTCCAGGCTCCAGCCTGGAGTGCCTACCCTACCGGTACTTCCTTTCATGATGGATGGGAAGCTATCCCCACACTGCCTTGGGGTCCTGATATTCACCACAGCAATGGAAAAACAAGCCAGGACACCAGGTATCCCTGGGAACACAGTGACAACAAAGGAGCGACTGGGTGTGACTGCAGTTCTGGACAGTTAATCAGAAGGGCCCTAAGTTTGAGGCCAGCCTGGGCTACATGACAAGACTGTGTCCCAAAAGTGGAGAAGAGAAAGAGAATACGTTGCCTTAGTTGGCACTTAAAAATGCCCTCCTGCCTCTCCTGCTTTGATCTCAAAATCCGAAGGAGACCAAAACCTTGCACAGAACGCTCTCAGGATGAGCTGAGTGGTGTGACGGCAAACACTTCCTCCCTAGGAATACCGAATGTTGGGATTAAAATGGGCCTTCCAACCGTTCTAGCCCGGCTTCTTCACTTAAACCAAACATACAGCAAACTGAGATCCATTCTTCAAGGGAAGCATTATACTAAAACAAGCAACTCTCAAGCCCAGGAACCAAGGCTCTTGTTTTGCTACTTAAAACAGAAAAAGTCACATGATCCCCCCTCCAGAATTCCCTTTTCTATACAAACATTTGTTCTTTCTTGGGACTTAGGAACAAGCAACTACTGTCAGCTTTTAATCAGCTTTTAAGGTGGCAGGTTCTAGGCCTTAGGCCTTCAACCCTGGAGGACCAGGGTTTGGCACCCAGCACCACAGATAAACACCAGCAATTGTAAACGTAGACCAGGAGAATCTTTGAACTCTAAAATATACTGGAGTGATTACTATTTTGGGTTTTTGTTTTCTAATGCAGAGTTTTCGTGTAACCCAAGCTGGCCTTGAAAATATGCTAGGTAAGGAGCCCGGAGCTTCACCCCTACTAGACAAACATCTGCTTAGTAGCAGCCTCAGCCCTGCTGATTGTTTTTAAAGTTTCTTCTGGGTGTAGATGTTTTTGAGTTGTCAACTGAAGATGTAAAGCTTTCAAGTGAGGAGAAAAGATACTGCAGAGTCCTAAAACAAAGCAAAAGAGATCTGAAATCCCAACACTTGGGAGCTGAGGCAGAGGCAGGAAGATCTCCAGTTAGTTGCAGGCATCCCAGGCTACACAAAGCCATCCTTTTCACATACGCCTTCCCCCCCCACCTCAAAACAAAACCAAACGAAGCCCCATCAAAACACCACCAACAAACTAACCAAAAGACTTAGCCATTTAAAGTAGGTGTCAAGGGTTGGGGAGATGGTTGAACCGTAAGTTTGGTAATCTGGATTTGAACCCCACTCTCCATGTAAAGGTAGAAAGAGAAGGTCCAGCCCCCCAAAGTTGTTCTCTGACCTTCACATGAGTACTCTGGCCAGTGTGCCACCCACCTCATCCTGTGTACATACACATGGTAATAAATAAGTTCGAAACCATCATTTTCAGGCACAAGTCCTGATTTCGGAACAAATGGGTTTCTTCTTTGTTTCTTTATTTTATGCTTGCGAAAGAGTCTCTGTTACTCATGCCATCTCTGAGGCTGTGGGTTAAAGTGGTCTTTTTACTCTTGCCCCAGTGGTACCTAGGACTCCTCATAAGCAGCCACCCTCCACTCAGAAGGATCAGATCTGTGAGAAAAGGTCACGGTGATCACTTCTTTGTTATAAATGATTGCTCTATGACCAGAAAAGACTCCATATTAAGGAATTCAGATTTATATCTTATGTTATCTGTAAGTCCTCTCTGTAAAAACAAAATTCTCATTACTACTCAGAGAAGTGGAACTGCAGACAAATCCCAACCACTATTCAAGTTTTAAAATACAGCTCAGGTGTCTAGCCCAGTTACAAAACATTAGTGTGGTGGACACTGGTAAAATTTGACTCTCTTTATCTACCTTCTCTAGAAAGACTAGATCTCCAACTCAGCTCACACAGAGAGAAAAGGACACACCAATTCACCTAAAAGCATCCCGCAAGGAAGATGATTTATTTTAAAATTCAATGTCATACCCTCCACGGCTCCAAGCGACTGACTGTGACAAGACCTTTTATTTATAGGCGAGGCAGCACTGCCCAGCAGAGCCTCCATCCAGAAAAGCAGAGCGGACGGTGAGGACGGAGGAACTCAGCTTTGAAAGCACCTTACAGCTTTTGAAAAACAGCATTCTTGTCCAGCTGCTACTCTGTATCATTTAATAACTAGAGTAGACAACAACATTTGTTTTCCAAATCCAATAATATCACCACGTGTAATTCAGATGATTTACTACTTGTAAGCAAACTACGTTCCCCCTCCTTAACCCGTGTTCAACTGGGAAGGAAAACACTGTCCAGCATTTCAACAGACATTCTGTTAAACAGTGTTCCACAGACAGTGCAACAGAACACTCTTGCAAAAGTTTCTTACAAAACTTCAGAATTTTATCTATTCTATCATGCACTGAAGTCTCCTCTTAGGAGATAATCCCCAAAACAACTCAACAGGTTACAAGAGCTTTAAAAACAAAGGCATACTAATTCCAGTGCCTGCAGGCTGGGATATAGCTCAGTGGTAGAATCTTTGCTCAGGGTGATTGAGACATAGGGTACCTTGCAGGCTCCAGACCCCCACCCTGCTCGCCCAACCACACAAGAAAATGGGGCCGGAGTTGTCTGGCATGTATAAAGCCCTGAGTTCCATTGCCAGCACTGTATAAACGGAGTGTGATGACACATCCTATAATCTCAGTATTCCAGAACGGGAGACAGGAGGATCAGAACTTGAAATTCAAATTCTCTACTAGGGAATTTGAGGCTGTCGGGATTACACGAGACAGCCCCAAAACAAAACAGGAACAAAATACCAAGAAAATGCCATAAGGTACCACACTTTATAGTTTGCGCATATTACATGTCTATGGCTATTGGGAGATGTTGTAAGATGTACTTTTTTTTTTTTATTGTGGGTTGTGGTCAGAGGCAGCCGGAGAGTCACTCATCTAGCCAAGCTGTCGAGTTACTGGATTACATGATTACACACACAGATTTTTTTCAAACAAAGACATATTGTTCAGAGCAGGGGTTTTCAAACAGAAACACAAAGGGAATGAAAACCAGGGCTGCTTATGGCCTTAATTACACCAACGAATGAGTGTTCAATATTAGCACAGTTCAGCCAGGAGCAGCCAAGGCACAAGCCTGCCGCTGAGTCCAAACAAGGAACAGAGCCGGAAGTGGGACACAGGGAAGTGGTCATCCCTGCCCTGATGCTTCAGGGCTCCACATTCCAAAGAGATTAATCCATATGGTCCCCAGGCTGGCCAGCATCCACAAAGACGGGAAGAAAACAGTAGTTGGCGTCGAAGATTCAATCCTGCAGAGGCCTAGAACTCAGGCAAGCAATCCTTGTTCATGGACCAAAGTCTAAATGTTGACCGTCCTCGTCAGGATGGTAACTAGAAATGTGATGATGCTCAGGACCAAGAATCTTACAGAATGCACATTGGGAATATACTGGTCAGGGTTCTCCAGAATAATGAAATGAATAATAGTGAAACATTACAAATCCACTTAAAAGCAACAGGGTGGAGTGCCTGCTTCCGGGATGGGAAGCCCTCTCGGGTAGAGAAAAGGCTACTGAACTTCCAGGAGATTCCCGGGACTGGGTGGACAGGGAGTAAACACAGAAAGGCAAATAAAGAAAAGCTTCCTACTGCCAAAGAGACCAGCCAAGATGCCCAGTGTTGGGGCTGGCCGGGCCACAGGGATAGGCTGCTCGTTTGTCCGAGGCCCTGCCCAAATGCCACGTTGAGATACTCAAGGACAAATGGTAAAGTTTTCCCCATCTTCCGGACTCTCGCATCCTCCCTCTTGAGTCAAGTTGCACATTCTTCCCTCCCCTCCCCTTTGTTTTGGTCCCTGATCTCCCTTTCTGTCACTAGGTGGCCCACACCAAGTCCCTCCCCCACATTCAAGGTCCCCCCTCCGCCCTCCTTGCTGACTTCTTTGGGTCACCCTGCCCGGCTCTTTCTGGCAGGCGCTGGCTGGCAGTCGTCTGGGTGGGCTCAAGCCCCACTGCCGAGCAACGCCGCGACGCAGGCTGCCCTGCCGAGGTACGGTCGGCGCGCAGGCCCGGGCTAGCCACCAGTTGCGTTACAGGACAACACCCTTTGGTGGCGACATTCTGTCCCCTACTTCCCTGGTCAGGGGGCCGGCGCCTTGGCTTACGTGCAGTCTTGGTTGAAAGAGAAGCAGCTGAGCGCCGCCTCCACTCGGCCCGGAGGGGCATCTGGGGCTTCGGCCTCCATCGGGGGCTCGACCCGAGAAGCCGCAGCTCTGAGCGGGGGACAGCCACCTCAGCAGCCCGCCCGCGCCGGCTCAGTGGGCCGGCTTGGCGTCGGTCCCGCCCCGGGCTCGCCCCCAGACATACCCCGCCCACTCAGATACTACTTATCCCCGCCCCCTCCATCGTAAGACCCCGCCCTTGCACAACTCCCACTTAGCTCCGCCCCACTCTAAACCCCCCCCCCCCCCCTCAGTGAAGCTGCTCAGTCCTAAAACAGTCAGGCCACGCTCCTTTGGGCTCTAGTCCCGCCTGGGACCTTTAGGACCCGCCCCCCACACGTCCCACTTAGCCTCGCCCTCTCTGAACCTAGCCCCACCCCCTCACAACCCTAGCCCCTCCCTGAGCCGACCAGGCCCGCCCCTATCCCCTCCTACCTAGTTATGTAGACCCGCCCCCTCTCCAGCCAGGCCCTGTCCCCACCCCGCCTCTTTATTTCAGGGAACAGAGCAGCTGACAGAACAGGGCCTCCGCAGACAGCCACAATTGGCTACCAACTCTTATAGTCAATCAGTGGGGCTAGTGGGCGGGACAGCTGCTGACGACCCGCCCCCTATTCGGAGAAGCCGCTTGCCATTGGCCGAAGGTGTGCGAGGCAAAGGCAGCAGGCCACGTGGTAGTGTTTTCATTGCCAGGGCGTCCAGGGGGTGAGGAGGAGGAGTGGAGCTGCAGGCATCAAGCTTGTCTTAGCGTCAGGGACAACGCCAAGGAAACAGGCGGACGCCTGCTTCCCCGCCCTCCCGTTAAGCTTACAGAATGTAGTTGAAATCAGTAGACATCAAAGTCCAGCCCTTTTGGAGAGCCCTTAAGCTTCTTGGACAAAGTTCCCCAGCCGATAAGAAGCCTCATACAGCCCTACAGTTGAGAAAGAGCTCTTGCTAACCCCGACCCTTACATTAACAATGGTATTACCTCGGTACATTCATACCGATTTACTGAAGACCCGGTTAAAGCACTGGCTAGACTATATATATATTTAAAACCAGTAATACACAGCGGCATGTGAACTGGTCTTCTTTCAAGACTTTTTATCACACAACTTTGCTCAACAGTATTTGGTCAGACATTTGATTTGTAGAAATGAGAGAAACTAGAACAGTGTACAAGACAGTAGAGCTTGAAGCTCATGTCGTTTGAGATGCCTTCTAAAACAAACCGGAGATTTGCTTCTCAAGCTTGTGTACAATTGGTTATGAGGTGTCTGGTGTGAATTCTGGAAAACAGAATTCCGGTCATCAGTAAGAACAGTGGTGAGCCATCTCTCCGGCCTCTGAAATCATCATCATCACCATTATTATTACTATGATGATGATGTCACAGTACGAAATGATACATATCATGTACTGATATTTAGAATGGATGAGCAAGAGAGCCCTGTTTTGCATAAGCTTTTCTGATTGGTTCTCCAGTTTGTTTTTCCCAGATAAAAATGTAACAGTTTATTTCCTCAAATCCATTGTTCTGTCGACTCGAGGATTTGCCCCCATGATCGCTCTAGGGTCAATTGTGAGTCACTGTGTAGACCAACCCAAGTGTAAAGAATTGCTGTTTGCATGTTTTGGTCGTCTTAGCAAGCTTTTCAGTCCTAGCTGTGTCTCCCCCATCTCCCAGCTCAGCTGAACGCTGCGGTCTTTTCAGTTTGGTTGAAAGAGGAAAGAGTCTGGCAGTCTAGGTGCTAAGCTTTTGGAAGTATTAGATGAAGCGCACAGTACGGTTTTAAAGTGAGGCCTATTATCAGTTTGTTAATTAAGCAGTTGGACTTTGGGGAGGCCTCGATGGGAGCTGGGGTTAGTTTTTGCCTAGGAGTGTGTCGTGATAAAAGCAGTGTCGTAGGCAGATAAACTTGGCCGGTGTGTGCAGATCAAGTTAGAAGGCTTGGAAGTCTTTAGGGAACTAAGATGGCATTCTGGGAGTGATACAACAGGAGACTGGGCTAACGTGATGGATCATACCAAGACCAGAAAGGTTAGAACAAACGCAAGAGGTGTTCCGAGGCAGCCGTGCCCAACAATAAAAATGGAGATCACACGTGTGAGACTCACATATAATCTGAAAAATTCTAGAAGATATGCTTTGAAAAGAGAAGAATAAAGAGGTAATAGGACTAGCCAGACACCTCAGTGAGTCAAAGCGCCTGCTGTACAAGCCGGGAGACTTGAGTTCAGGCCCCAGAACCCAAGTAAAGGTGGGAAAAGGGGACTAACTTCACGAAGATTCCCCCTGACCTCCACATGCTCTGTGCTGTGTGCACTCGTCTTAGCCACCCCCTTGACAATAAACACGTAAGTTAATTTTAATATATCTTGTTTTATTCAATATATAAAAAGCAAGGATGGAAAGATAGGAAAATTAGGGGATATGGGACAGAAGCGGGGGGGGGGGGAGCACCTCACTTGGGAGCCGAGAATCAAAGATTCCAACTCACTGGATGACATTTGCTATAGGCTGCCAACAAAAAGACAATTTTCCTTTTATGTAGAAATATTCTCAGCCGGGAAGTGATGGCACATGCCTTTAATCCCAACACTTGGGAGGCAGAGGCAGGTGGATTTCTGAGTTCCGAGGCCAGCCTGATCTACAGAGTGAGTTCCAGGACAGCCAGGGCTATACAGAGAAAACCCTGTCTCGAAAAACCAAATTAAAAAAAAAAAAAAGAAAAAGAAAAAAAAAAGTAAAATCCACAAAGTGAAATCTTTCAATAAACTCTGATCCTGCTTCATATAGGTTTATCCTGAAGTTCTTTTATAGTTCTTTTCATAGGTTTAATATATATGTATATATCATACAGATTAAGATAATATATTTTATTATATTATGTATAAAATTTAAAATATATAATTTTAATAGGTAGTCAACATAAACTTGCTTTAAATTATTTATCTTATTTTTACTTATTATTGTGTGTGTGTGTGTGACATTGTAGGGGTATTGTGCTACAGTCACATGTGGACAGAGGACAACTTTGTGGATTTGGCTTCTTCCTCCTTCCACCGTTATGTGGGTTCAGAAGATCCAAGACTATTTCAGCTATCCTATCCAAGAAGATCTCCGCTTACTAGACTTTTTTTTTTTAAATTCCATCTCACCAGTCCCAATATGAAATCATTACTCAGTTAAATTATATTTTATTTTCAAGCACTAAGTGTCTAAGCGACACTTGCCACGTGGCAATAATATCTCAAGGCTGCCACCTCCGATTTTATTGTTCCCTAAGCAACGCGTAAACTATGTTCATACAAATCTGTATTAGTGGAAACCTAGGTTTGGTTTACGTAAAAGCTCTATGTATTCTATGTAAGAAGGGCAGATGGACGTGAGGAAACAAGTCATGCTTTGGAACCAGACTGCCTGTGTGCTGTGGAGAAAGAAGAGGCAGGACCAGTTAAAACCCACCAGGTGTTCAAGGGAGAGTCTCGGGTCCTGTGAGGGCTCAGTTCAAAGTGATGCAGGAAGACTCAGACAGAAATACTTTGTCTGCCCATGAAAACTGATGACTACGATCCAGGGAGGAAGTCAGAAGAGGAACCGGACTGGCAGGTGCCCGAGGCATTAAATAAGGGGCTCTTTTAGGTGGCTTGTGAAGGAGACATCCCAAGGCATCGACATGACAGCTAATTCTTATTTTTCAAAAGCACTATGTTGGCTTAAGCTCCGCACACAGTCTGTCTGAATGTGGTTTGTGGAGGGCCAGGTAATGAGTAAGCAGGCCTGCTGGAATGACTCCACCCTTAGAAGAAATCCAAGACGTCCATTCATATAAAAAGCCAAGGAAACGACTATAAATAAACTCACAGGTGCTGAATATATTGACTGTCAGACTGGATTTCCTTTTTCAAGTTCAAGTTCTGTGTTCTGTGCCACACTCTCTATTTGAATTTGGAGCTTGTAACACCCTAATTCTCCTTTCCCCCCAGCCCCCTCCC
>JADRCD010215471.1:0-16916 GCA_019843815.1 Montemys delectorum
GCGCCGCTGCCTCCTCCACTTGGCCTGCTTTTCTCTCTCCTCTTCTCCTAGCTGGCTCTCTGGTCGGGAGACCCTCTCGTAGCAGACCACCGGACGCTTTCTCAGGCCCCTGGGCCCACCTCCGAGCTGCCATCTAGGGGCTTGCTGGGGAACGACCTCTGAGAACAGGAGCCCCCTCACCTGGGAGCAGGGAGGATGTCAGGGGCCAGCTGTTCACTCTCTGGTAAGCTCCAGGGCAGAGAGGTCCCAGAAGCCTGGGGCAGCTGAGCCCCGTTCTGTCAGCACAGCCCGCGGCCCTCTCCCCAGTTCTCCCCAAAGCAGGTCCTCGATGAACTGCATTCACCCCATCCGTGACTTAGACTCTGCTGCTGGACACTTGAACAGACCCGGCCCCAGGGGGAGACTTTCTAGGTGCTCCCTGTTTTTTGATTTAATCCCTGTAGGCCTCTGGATCCCCCACCCACCATTGTCACAAAAGACTCCTTAGTTGAAGTTGTCCCCCACCCCAGAATGCAAGGCAGGAATCCTGCTGACTGCTTTCTTGGAGTGTTCCCAGTGCACACTGCAAGGCTTGGCTCACAGTACAAGCTCAATAAATGTTTGTTGAATGACTGAATAAAGAAATAGGAGGATGAGTTGGAGGTTGGGAGCAAGGCCACTGGTTCTCCCATCCACACCCAGCCCAGGCCCTCACAGTGCCATGATGGCTACCGAAGCGCCTGCCATCTCTTCTACGACGTGCAGCCAAGGCCAAGGCAGGGAAAGGTTCTCAGATACCCACTTAAGACTGAAGAAAGCAGCCAGGCGGTGTCCCACGCCTTAGTCCCAGCACTCAGGAGGCAGAGGCAGGCGGATCTCTGTGAGTTCGTGGCCAGCCTGGTCTACAGAGTGAGTTCCAGGACAACCAGAGCTACACAGAAACCCTGTTCTCAAAAAGCAAAAACAGAAACAAAGCAGAACAAAACAAAATAAAAAACTGAACCCCCCCCCCCCACCATGAGTGCAAAAATCATTCCCAGGGGCTCCCTGGCCTCTCGGTAGAACTATTCATCTGATTGGCTGCCTGTGCCCTCTTGTGTCCTCCATGTCTAGCCTTAGCTTACCACTGAAGGCTGATGAGAGAGTCTGGTTTAGCTTAGGCAAATCTTTGAGGGTTCCCCCACTTACTCACTGACAGGACTTAACTGTCCCTCGGCTGTGGATCCCCCTGAACGGGGACACACCGAGTGTCCCTGAGGCTCCGCTGTGTTCCCTGAGAGCTCTTGGCAGTGGCTATGGGCAGGGAAGAGAGGTATGGCGGGGCATCGCCTGGCCAAATTCCTTCACTCAGTAGATAGTCTGAGAGCCAGGGATGGAGAGCCGAAGGACCCTGGGAGGGGAGTGAGGCAGAAAGCCTGAGTGAGAATGGAGACTCCAGCTAGACAGCCCATGCTGTCACCTGTCTCCCCCAAGGCACTATCACAGGACTCTCCTCTGCACTCTGCACTCTGAAGCCACCACGGGTCCTATGGCATCTGTGACTTGTATTGTCCTTGTGCAATGTTGGGATTGGGGTGCAGACCTCGACCCCAGAGGCCAGGAGGAGGCTGGTACCCAGGTTGTAGCAAGCTGCGGAGGGAGGGACCTGTCTGGGCAGAGTATCAGGTGTGTGTTCCTCTGCCGGGAGGAGCTCTGGGTGTCCAGGGTACATACTCCAGTTCTGCATTCTACAGGAGCAACCTTACTTAACAGCCACAGCTACTGGGCCAATGGGCCTCTCGGATGTGGGCCAGCCCCGGGGGCGGGGGGAGGGGGCACTCGTTCTGATGTCATTCCCATGTTCTAGAGGCAGAAATGGCTTTAGAGACATCCGTGGTCGCCTGGGAAGAGAGCAGCTGGGGACAGGGTGGTCTGGGTCCAAGTGCTTGCTACACCAAGATCTGGGCTGCCTGTGCGTTTATGTCTTCTTGCCACGTGTCTGCTGGCCCACGAGTATTTGTTTTTGAGACAGGGTCTCAGGTAGCCAAGCATGAACTTGACCCCTGTTCTTCCCTGCCTCCACCTCTTGATGTGCCGTCAAGGCTGTGAGCTGAAGACTGTGGGTGCTGAGGCTGGGTGCCTCCCATGAAAGCTTGATCCTGGATGGATGCTCAGAATCATAGTCTCTGGGGTTTAAAGAGACACTCGTGACCTGTCCTGACGTTCCCGTGGCTTCTTGTTAGCTGTGGTCACCCGCTGGGGGTAGTTGCGAAAGCCCTTTCCCTCTCCCCACTGTTGATAAAACAAGGAAATCACTAGGCATTGTGCCACCCTGTGGCCAGCCCTTTGCCCCTTTCCTGCTAGAGGCCTGGGTGGGGCCAGCTCCCCATTCTCCCTCCAGGAGGTTAGATGGATCTGAAGGGGGCTTTTGGGGGAGTGGGAAGGGACAGGCTGGGTGTCAGAACCTCCACCACCTGTCACCCTTGGGCAATGATGGCACCAGATTGCCTGGTGTCCAGTCAGGACCCAGCCCTTACTCTGCGTGTTCTAACTGAGCTGTCTTTAAAGTCACCCTGAAGCCAACCAGGCTTCCCTGGCCCCTCTCTCTGGTGCCAGGGAAGTTCCACTGCCTCTCCCACCCACTCCAGGGCAGTAGCCACCAAGGTCTCTCCATTGCCACTTTCTTTTTTGGGGTTGGGAGAGGGTTCAAGACAGGGTTTCTCTGTGTAGTCCTGGCTGTCCTAGAACTCCTTCTGTAGACCAGGCTGGCCTCGAACTCACAGAGAGCCACCTGCCTCTGCCTCCCATGTGCTGGGATTAAAGGTGTGTGCCACCCTAGTTGCCACCATCTTTATACACCATATTATCTGTTTAATGTCCCTGTCCCTCCTGGGGATGTCACCGATGGTTCTCAGGATGAGGACAGTAGTCTTCTGTGACCATGGCACTCCATAGCCCCGCACAGTATTCTGCGTTCTGCAGATACTGGCTGAAGCAGAGATGAGGTAGGAGCTACTGACAACCCAGACACTGCAGCACAGACAGCTTGAGAATGGGACCCAGGACAGATGTCGCCCTCCTTCAGGGTCAGCTGGCTACTTTGTCATGCCCCCTGTAGTGGTTTGAATATGCTTGGCCCCAATTAAATGCTGTCCTTTTTTTTTTGAGACAGGTCTTCTCTGTGTAGCCCTGGCTGTCCTGGAACTCACTCTGTAGTCGAGATTGGCCTCGAACTCAGAAATCTGCCTGCCTCTGCCTCCCAAGTGCTGGGATTAAAGGCGTGCACCACTACTGCCCGGCCTAAATGCTGTCCTTATAAGTGTTGCCTTGGTCATGGCGTCTGTGCCACCTGTGCCCCCACCCAACCCCTCTCTCCCTTCCCCTGTCCTGGCTTGCTTTGTTTCTTTATTTTTGGCCTCTTCTCCCTGAGAGGGCCAGCGGAGGACACCTTGTCCGGTAGGTTGGTGACAGGCCTACAGGGACACCACAAGAGCACTAAGGAGCCAACAGTCTGCTAAGTCAGAGGGAGAAGGAAGGGGCCGTGTGGCTCGTGAGAGCGGGCACTAATGATACGGTGTTATAATGGGCACACAAAGAGCGCTAATCTGATATTCCGCGTGTGCTTCTTACAATAGATACAATCAGACCCGCAGTTAGCTAAGTCATTCTCCACCTATCCGCACACTCCACCAAGATCGTTATCATCCTCCTTAATTAAGAGCCTAGCAAAGCTCGGCAGCCCACAGCCCAGCTCCAGGGAGTCCTGCCCAGCAGGCCCTCCCTGTGCTGGGATAATAGCTACCCCTACATGGCAGGGTGAGGCCGTGTTGCCCGCCCTATCCCAGGCTGTCCCAGGCTCCAAGGCCTTAGGAGTCAAATTCTACCTGACGTTTAGGATGGCAGTGGGCAGCCTGTGGGCCAGGCCAGCCTGGAGATTGTTGGGTCTGGGGCGTGTGGCTTCTGCTGTGGATTTACATGCTTGGCCCACGCTGAAAATCAGGCTTCAGTCTGGCTTCCCTGGAGCAGTGGGAAGATAAGAGAGTGATGTTCCTTCTCGACAGGTCAGGGTCATATTTACCAGTTCATTTGAATGTCTCTGTCTGGAGCCTTTGGGCCACTGAGTTTGAGGCTCTGCTGTGGTATACAGAGCTAGGACTCATTTATAAGGCAGGCCATGAGGTTTAAAGAGGCAAGTAACTGACTGCACGGTGAGCCTTGGTCTCAGGCTGGTGTGTAAGTGCTGGGGACAGAGGGCCCATGCTGACACACACGGCATAGCCGGGCTGGTGTTTTCACAACTATGCGACAGTATTTGTTAGCATCTTTTTTGCTTCCCTAGAGGTAGCAGAATCAGGTTCCTGTAGCTGAAGGACCAGGGAACTGGGAATAGAGAGTGGATTTGAGAAGCTGAAGAGATCGAAGCTGCCATTTTGACAGGAAACTCTGTGATCTCATGGCAGTGCTCCTCAGCCTGGATCCCAGTAGATGGGGGTGGGCGGGACAAAAGCTGGTAGAGAAGGTTCAGCATCGTATGTCACACAGAGCACAGAGCCTGTCCTGTCCTGTCCTGTCCTGTTGAACCAATGATGAATCCAGTAAAATCGTGTCCTCTGACCCATCCTGTCTGTCCCGCATGCGCACGAGAGAGAGAGAGAGAGAGAGAGAGAGAGAGAGAGAGAGAGAGGGAGGGAGGGAGAGAGGGAGGGCGGGAGGGGGGGGGGGGGGGGGGGGGGGGGGGGGGGGAGGGGGGGGGGGGGGGGGGGGGAGGGAGAGGGGGGGGGGGGGGGGGGGGGGGGAGAGAGAGAGAGAGAGAGAGAGAGAGAGAGAGAGAGAGAGAGAGAGAGAGAGTGAGTCTTGTCTGTCCTACCACATGCTTCCCGAACACAGGATGTGGATGGTCCAAATATTAAACTAATCCAGAAAGAGGGCTTTGCCTCCACCAATTGGGAGCAGAGAATCTACCTTTAGTTGCCCGACTCCATAGCGCCTCTCCTGGCCTGGAGGAGGAACTGCAGCCTGGAAATCCTGCACTACCCTCAATCCCCCTAAGTCCTAATCCTCGGACCTTGCTAGAGTCACTCTGACCCCAACTGGCCAGTGTGGGCCAGCCAGACTCCCGGGACCCAATTCGAAGAGCATCCAGCACTCGTGGCCAGCTCCCCATTGACGCGGGAGACTGAATAACAGCCTCAGTCATCATGTGCTTTTACTAAAAATAAACTTGACATACTTTTGCATTGGGAAAGGACGCAGATTCCAAGCATTCTCAAAGGGCAAAGACGGGGAAAAGAAAGAATGGAAATTGGATTTTTGAGCTTAGTAATTAATTAGTGCCTGTAAACATATGATTCATGCTTTTTTCCTGGCTGGTTTTTTTTTTTCTTTCCATTTTACGTGGTCTTTCATAGAGATGGGAGAAAAGAGACCAGAACAAAGAGAGTGGGGTGGGGCAGAGACCGGAAGGGTTAGCAAGCCTTGGCCAGCTGTAAGGAGCAGGGTACTCAGTCTTCAGGTGGAGGTGGAGCTAGGAAGATGGCAATATGTCCGAAGGACATGAGAGGCCAGAGTGGAGGGACAGGAGACAAGGTCACACAGACGTTCCCTGAGGTGTGGTGACCTTATTATGGTGTCACACTTACTCCTGAAGGACGGGGAAGCACGGTAGAGTTTTGAGGAGGAATGTCATCTAGCCCACACACTGGAGGGTAATTTTTTTTTCCAAGACAGGGTTTCTCTGCGTAGCCCTAGGTGTCCTGAAACTAGCTCTGTAGACCAGGCTGGCCTCAAACTCAACGAGACCTGCCTGCCTCTGCCTCCTGAGTGCCAGAACTGAAGGCGTGTTCCACCACCGCCTCCACCACTACTATCAGACGGTAACTCGTGTTGCGGAGTTTTCCCAGTGAGCACCATGGTCTCTCAGAGGGCTGCATGTTAATGCCTGCCTCTTTCCTACAGCATGCCGGCCAAGTGTCATGAGGGACCTTGTCTGTCCTTCTGCTTCTGTGTTCCCAGGGTCTAGGATGTGTTTGTCACCATGGCCTAAGTCCAGGGCAGAGAGGCCACCCAAGGCCAACCTGGGATGAGAGAGGCAGCTTTTATTAAATTCAAACTCTGGGGAAGTAGGATTGGAAAGCTCTGTACAGGGCAAACTTCTCAGTAAGGAAGGTATACAAGCAGAGCTTGCACCCGAGCCCACCTCAGTACCCTCTCTGATTTGCGATAGACTCTGCACTGGGTCGTAGATGCACCCCCCCCCCCCCCCATGACCCGTGAGGTTGGAATGTTGTTATGTTTACTGCTCAAGAAAACAAGACCCAGGGAGGATTGATGTAGCCACGGGCACTGGTTACAGGTGGGGATCTGGTGTGGAGTTGAGGTCCAACTGGGGTGTCTGCTTGGAATCTCTTCTTTGAGGCAGAGGTTGGTTCTAGCTCCAGCGGTGCACACAGCTGCTGTGTGTCCTGGGGCCAAATAGTTTGCCTCTCTGAGCACATGCGTTCTTCTTGCTCCCTTAAGTGGGCATAAGTACACTTGTTGACGGGGGCTGGGTGGGGGCTGGGAGGTCTGAGCTGCCACAGGAGTGCAGTCTTCAAGGCTCTGCTCAGGTGCTCTGCCCGTAGGCCCTTCTGGCTCGTGACCTCTCTTCACTCAACACTCCAGTGGAGTCTTCCCTCCAACCACCCACTCAGCCTTGATTCACCCAGGCTGTGAGCCTCTACCTCCTGCCTGTTTTGTTCTCCTTTTTTCTCAGTAAAACCGCTGCCTTCCCCAATTGCCAAAGCTCCCATCAGGGAACAGGCAGGCAGGGGCCCCTGTCATCCCACAGAGCCGTCTCTCCAGCTTCCCCATCCCACTCACCCTCACTTTGAGGACTGAAGTCACCAGGCATGAGCCCCAGGCTGGGGACATGAGGGTTTAGATAATTATCACGGGGTAGTGAGGCTCTGCCTGGAGTTCCCGTAAGGGGGGCAGCTAGGCTGGTGGGAGAGTCAGGGCAAGCCAGAGGAGGACTCCTGGGAAAGTTGGCAGCCACTGCACCTGGTGAGGGAGTGTGTGGGCAGGCTCGCCCAGGTGCAAAGGGGGTGCACAGTGGGGATGTGGCTTGGGAGTGTGAGGTGCACGGGGGAGCTACCTCATGGAGTTAGTGGGCACACTCAGAGAGGTGGCCTAGGAAAGGATAGGCAAATGGGGATGAGTACAAAAGGATACACGTTAATAAAATGTGCAAGTGAGCCGGGTATCACATGCCTTTAAGCCCAGCGCTTGGCAAGTAGATACATGAGGATCTTTGTGAGTCTGAGGCCAGCCTGGTCTATGTAGTGAGTTGCAGGAGAGCCATGGATGTGAGGCCCTGTCTTAAACAAAACAAAACAAAACAAAACAAAACAAAACATTATGCAAATGAACATGTGCCAGGGTTGAATACCAAATCTACCAAAACCATGGTGGAAGGATTGTGCCTTTGGCAGGCTTCGTGGAGGAAGTGAGCCTAGAGGCAGTCGAGTGGAGGGAAGGGCAAGACCTGGCCTGGGAGTCTTGCTGTGAAGTGGGGCAAGTTCCCAGGCTGAGCCTGTTTTCTTCCGTGGAAGGCAGAGCTGATGCTTTGTGGCTTTAGCAGGCCCAGTGATGGTTCAGTGAGAGGCTGCAGATGGACGGACAGCGGAGGGACCCAGCCAGCAGAGATGCCACTGGAGCTGGAGCTGGAGCTGGAGCTTAGAACTCATCCTTCTGTCTGTCAGTGTGACAGAAAGTGATGGAGCCTTGGTTTTTGATCTCAGCTTCCCAGATTCTAAGCTGGGCTCCAAACAGAGTTCATTTGGGGCTGGCTTGACGCTCTGAAGTGAGCTGTGTGTCCCTACAGCCAGCATACCAAGTGCTGGTGGCAGGCTGGATACCTACTGGTTAAGAGCAGGGCTTGAGAGTTGAGTGCTTGGCACACACACGCATGAGGACCTAATTCAAATCCTAAGAGTCCACATAAAGAGTGGACCTGTGAGCATGCCTTATGGCCCCTGTGCTTTTATGGGGGAAGGGGCAGCAGAGACAGGAGAACTCCCTGAAGCTCATGGGCTAGCCAGACTGGCAGACACGGTGGTGAGCGAGACCAGATACCATCTCAGACATAGTGGCAGGTGAAGAACGACACCCAAGGTTGTCATCTGACCTCTCTAAATGTGTCCTGTGGCATACACACACACACACACACACACACAATTTAAAAACATACACAATGTGCCAAGCTTGAGTGTCTGAGAATGCCCTTGGCCTGTGAGCTGCACCAGGGTGTGGAGGTCACTAGGCTAGATCTCCCAATGTGTACCTGATGCACAGCAGGCATGTGCTTAGAATGAGAAAACTTGGAGTTTTTCTTCTCCTCAGGACCCGAGCGAGGCCACTCTGTCCCAAATGAGGTAACTTCTTGTGAGGCATGGTGTTCTGTTCCTTGCACAGGGAGAGAGATGAGGTAAGAGAGGTGATTTCAGCAGCCCAAGGGGAAGCTGGGCCTGCCTTCCCGAGTGCTTGGGGCACTTTCACTGTCTGGGGTGGCCCTCAAGAGTGTAGCACATTCGAGGAGAGAAAACCACCTTGGTGGAAGTGGGAGGCTCAGTGTATTCAGGACCACAGTCCCAACTGGGCATGGGAGTGGCTTTGTGTGCATGGGAGCCCGCTTCGGGTCAAGGTTGGTGGCCTCCAAAAAACCTAGCCACTTCTCAGACAGCCCTTGGCTCCTGCTTGGGTATTCCACCATTGTTACCAATGAGCCACTTGAGGCATCTTCTACAGTTGCCCACACTGTGAACTTCCCGTGTTCAGACGTTCTCTCCTCTGCTTGCCTGAGTGAGCAAGGGTACCATTTTGCGTTCCTTTCAGCTAGACCTATGGCACAGCTTGGTCAATCAGCTGCATCACTCTGGACCTAGAGGACGTGGAGGATTTTGTCTCCATTGAGAGGCCTCCATCCATGTAGGCAGGCCATGAGACTCCCCAGCTCTAAATCCTCCCATGGCTCCCCTTACCCCTAGGTCCCTTCTCAGATGCCCTGCTGGTCTTACTTCCTCTTCTGAGGGTTTGGAGTGCGTGTTTCCCTCAGGGCTGAGCACTAGTGGCTCTCTTTGGCTGTTTGTATGTCTCATGTGAGTGAGGGTGTGGGGCTGGAACGGGGACCCAGGGCCTTGCAGGCTGGAGGCAGAATAAGAGGCAGGGTGACCTTATAAAACACCACCAGATATGCAATCGGTCTGAAGCTTTAAAAGCAGTTTGTGAGTGACTAAGAAACAGATGCCTGGAAATGCCCGGACAGTGGTTTTCTTGACCCAGCTTGACTCATCTTACTTAGGACTAATTGATGCAGAGCTATAATCACAGCTGAGGCAGGAGGATCACAAGTTCAAGGCTAGCCTGGGCTACAGAGTGAGTTCAAGGCCAGCCAGCCTGGGAAACCTAATAAGACCCTGTGTCAAAATGTAGAATGAAAAAAGGCAGGTGTTGTAACTCAGTGAAAGAATGCTTGTTTGGCCAATGTGAAGACCAGAATTCAGTTTGTAGTATCATAACCAACCAACTAACCAGCCAACCAATCAACCAACCAAAACCCAACAAACCAAGCAAAAATCACAAAACAAAACAAAACTCCAACCATCCAACCAACAAACCAACCAACCAACCAACCAACCAACTAACCAACCAACTAGTCAGTCAACCAATCAACCAACCAAGCAATCAAACCAACCAACCAACCAACCAACCAAATAACCAACCAACTAACCAACTAACCAACCAAAAAACCAGTCAACCAGCCAACCAACAAACCAACCAACTAGTCAGTCAACCAACTAACCAATCAACCAACTGTTTTAGTCAGGGTTTCTATTCCTGCACAAACATCATGCCCGAGAAGCAAGTTGAGGGGGGGGAAAGGGTTTATTCAGCTTACTTCTACATGGCTGTTGATTACCAGAGGAAGTCAGGACTGGAACTCAAGCAGGTCAGGAAGCAGGAGCTGACACAGAGGCCATGGAGAGATGTTCCTTGCTGGCTTGCTTCCCCTGGCTTGCTCAGCCTGCTCTCTTATAGAACCCAAGACTTTCAGCCCAGGGATGGCACCACCTACAAGGCTCTACCCCCTTGATCACTGAGAAAATGCCCCACAGCTGGATCTCATGGAGGCACTTCTCCAACTGAAACTCCCTTCTCTGTGATAACTCCAGCCTGTGTCAAGTTGACATACAAAACTAGCCAGTACACCAACCAAATAAACAAACAAAAAACCCAACCAATCAATCAGTCAATCAATCAACCAACCAAAAACCAACAAACCAAACAAAAACCAACCAAAACCCCAACTAACTAACCAAAAACCCAGTCAGCCAGCCAACCAACTAACCAACCAACCAACCAACCAGTCAATCAACCAATCAACCAACCAAGCAATCAAACTAACCAACCAACTAACCAAAAACAAACCAAACAAACAACAAAACAAAACCAATCAGCCAACCAACCACTCAACCAATTAACTTAACAAATGAGACCAAAAAAACCCCGGACAAATAAAAACCAACCAACCAACCAAGAACAAACAAAACCAAAAACAAAAAAACAAAAACAAAACAAAACAAAAAAAACCCAAAACACCCACCAACCAGCCAAACAAAAACAGAAACAAACAAAAAAAGAAAAACCAACCAACCAACTAACCAACCAACCAATCAAACACACAACCAAAAACTGAAGCAGCCAACCAACGAATCAACCAGACCCCAAACCAAAACCTTCCTTCCACATGATTTGACTCAAGGTGATTCAACTCCATATCATTCATCTACTGAGCTGTGCTCTCCCTGGCCAGATCCATTCTCTTACACACTCTTTCTGTGCAGCATGACTTAGCTCCCTCATGGGTAGCCCCCTAACTGTGTACTCCTTCTAGCTGGGTGGTGTCCTGGACTCTCCCAGCTCAGTTCCTGACCTCACCCTAGCTCACCCTGGCTCAGGCCCACTGCTTACCTCAGCTCACCTTGAGTTAGTTTGCTGGCTCAATTCACTGGGTCCACCCTGTCAACTTGGGCTAGCATGGCTCCACCCATCGGCTTAGCCCAGCCATATTCACAGCTCTGTTCACCTACCTCATCGAGCAGGTGGTACCCGCTTCTGCTGCCTGCCTCCCCAGACACACCCCAGGCCTTGCAGGAAAGAGGGGCTTCTGGGGAAAGATGGCTTAGTAGGCACTTGCTAGCAAGCCTGGCAATCTGGGCTTCATCGTAGAGACCCACATAGTGGAGAGAACCAACATCTGCAAGTTGTCCTCTGAGTTCTACATAAGTGCTTCTCTTTTCACACACTTGTGTACACACACACACACACACACACACACACACACTCAATAAATAATTGAGAGAGATAGGTGTTTCCAACCGGATCCTGGGGTTCCTGTGTGACTGAGATGTGGGAACCTCAGGGTGGGGGTGAGCAGAGGTCAGCGTCCCTGGGGAGCCTGAATGGTCCCTTACAGAAAGAGGAGCCAAGCAGGGAGAATGCAGGACGGAAGGTGTTCCCTGCAGAAGGAAGAGCAGGTGCAGGTGCAGGTGCAAAGGGACCGGAGAAAGAGGACAGAGATCAGGAGCCTAGGACTAGGGTGAACCTCAGGCTGCAGTGCAGAAATGACTGGTGGGGAAGTAGGGCACCAGGGTGGTGGCTGGAGGCCATACTCGGACCCTCGTGAGGTTGGTGGTCTGGGGATGTCAGGGAGTCACTATGCAATGGGGAGAAATTTGGAAAAAAGATCCCTCTGGCTGCGAGGAGAGATATAGGACTAGACAGGTCACTGGGTACCATGAAGCTCAGTTCATAGCACACTGGGGACAGACAGGAGATAGGCTTGGAAAACCAGCCTTGGAAATGACCAGGGCTGGGCAGATGTGTGGACCAGGCCTTGTGTACTGGCCCTAACACAGAGTGACTAATGTAACCTTCACAGTGACCTCAGGAAGAGGGATCATCTCAGACCCTGCTTTGTAGATGAAGATAGATACCCGAAGCCTAGAGAGGCTGAGATGTCTGAGGTGCACAGGTCCCAAGGAACAAAGCTAGAACCTGAATTCAGGCACAGATGCACTGGAAGCCTTGGAGGCAATGGGTGCCCTTGAAGTCCCCTGACAGGCACCCCTGGTGGATCCCCTGTCTCCGATACAGTAAGTATTTAGTCTTCCTTAGGCCGTCTCCCCACTAGCTTTCCACAGGAGTCCAAGACCCCAGGCCACAGGGGGAGGGACATGCAGGCAGCTCGGTGGCTGTTTTTAGTCTCTTCAGCTACAGCCACATTCCTTTTGAGTGATTGATTGATTGACTGATTGATTGCCCTGGGGCTGGAACCTAAGGTCTGGCCCATGCTAGGCAGGTGTTTGAGGAAGCTGTGCCAGGTCCAGCCACAGACTTTAGAACTAAACAGGTGCACAAAGTACTGGGAGTGGGTCGCCATCTTCCCTCAGCCCTGACTCCTTGCACAGGGTTCTCCAAGGCTGCCCTTGGTCCCCCAAAAAGCAAGCAATTCAGCTTCTTGTAGCCACCCAGAGGTTTTTGTCTGAGCTGCCCCCTCCCCCTCCCACACCCTTCTTGTTTGCCCTCCACAGGCTCCTCTAGCTCCCCAGTTTACCACCCAGGCCCTTTGCCTGGAATGCTTTCCCCACAGCAGTTGCCCCTAATTCTCTAGTTTCTATGTCCGATATCCCTGCCACCTCTTCAGGTGGCCCTTCTGAGCATCTGAGCTAACATGCCCCCCCACCACCCATAGTCTTTCTGGTCACATGACCTGCTTTTGCTTTATGACTTACTGGATACCTGCTGGATGTCCCCCAGGGGGCTGAGCTCCTGCAGGCAGGGCCCTTGTCTGTCTTAGACCCTGCTCCACCCCACCATCAGGCATACAGTAGGCATTTAATATATGTTTGTGGAATGAATAAATTGGTAAGAGGAGGAATGAATTGAGGGAATGAATTAAGAGTTTAGGTGACAGAGCCAGGAGAAATGGTGCACATTTCTCTCTCTCTCTCTCTCTCTCTCCCTCTCTCTCTCTCTCTTTCTTTCTTTTCTTTTTGGTTTTTCAAGACAGGGTTTCTGTGTGTATCCCTGGCTGTCCTGGAACTACTCACTCTGTAGACCAGGCTGACCTCGAATTCCAAAATCCACCTGTCTCTGCCTCCCAAGTGCTGGGATTAAAGCCGTGTGCCACCACTGCCCGGTGTGGTGCACATCTTTAATCCCAGCACTCGGGAGGCAGAGGCAGGAAGAGCTCTGTGAGTTCAAGGCCAGCCTGGTCTACAGAGTGAGTCCTAGGACAGCCAGGGCTACACCAAGAAATCCCATCTTGAAAAACAAAACAACAAAAAGATGGGTTCAGCTCAGGGGACCATACCCAAAGGTTTCATCTGAACCTGTGTTTGAGCATTTCCTATGATCCATTAAAAGAAAAAGAAAAGGGAAGAAAAAAAAAAAAAAACCCGAGGGAACAGAAGGAAAAGCCGCTCAGGTGTGTCCCAAGCCTCTTTCCCTGGTTACTTTGCCAGAGGAGGAGCCTCTGCGGAGCAGGAGGGCATTGGGCAGGGTTGGGCGGAAAATCCTTCCAGTGTTTTTATCCCCTACAAACCAGCTCAGACACTCCCGATACAGTGTAACAGCCGGGGCGGGCGCGTTATCAGCAGCATCTCTAGGCTTGCTCACAAACAGCCATTAATCACACGGCTCCACCACCCTGCCCTCCTTCCTCCTGGTGCCTCCCGTGGAAACTGAGGCCCAGAGAGATGAGGCCTGCTGAGGCAGGAGCATGGGCTGTTTGGCCCTGAGCTGGAGGAGAGGCAGGATCTTCTGCATGACCAAGGGGCCCTGCCCCCAGTTTTGGGCCCCCAGCCCTCCCTGGAGCCCCAGGGGCCTTCCAAGGTGGTCTCTTAATCACCGCTGGTTAATTAAGGAGGTTGGACAACTCCACCTGGCCCTTGTGGGCCTGTCTGGGAAGGGACTGCAACCTGGCTGCACTCCACTGTGGGCCCCTGTTCCTTAGCTGAGCCCCACCTGCACGGGTCTCTGGGTGCCTACTCGAGGAGTCTGGGGTCCTTGGTGGGTGAGGAGCTGTGGTGGGAGGCAGGGTTGCCACCATTATGGGTACTCCCCGAATCAGGCACAGCGTGGGCGGTTGTGGCTGGGCTAATGAGGCTCCACACTGCCAAGGAGAAGTGGAGGAGTTGAGACAGGTTCTGGGTGAGGTGAGTTTCGTGGGCCGGGCAGAGTCATGGCCCTGTGCCATGTATGTTCTCCTAGGCTGTGGGGGGCTGCCAAGACCCCAGCCCACCCTGAGCCCTGCTCCCTGCCCTACTGATAGACCTAAGGAAAGGATTCGGGAGGGAGAGGGGACAATAAGGGACATGGTGAGGAGAGGATGGGCTCCACCGGCTGTGGGAAGTCACACCCCTGACTACAGCATTGGCTCTGGGTTCTGGTGACTTGTGGCCTGTGTTTGAACACACACTCGTTTGTACACAAGGAATGGCAAAGGCTTCCTGGGCTGATCTCGACTTTGCAGCTTAAATCTCAGAGTGACCTGGTCCGCTTGCCTGGAGTACGTGACCACGTCTGGTCCGTGTGGCTCAGGCTGGGATGGGGCAGTGATGAGCACGGAGGGATCTTGGATGCTTCCTTTGGATCTGTGAACTTTCAGAGGCTGCGGCTGCTCCTGAAGGCTCACACCTGCTCCCCTAGGCCCATCAAAGAAGCCATTCAGGCCCTTAGGGAAACTCTGAAGCCTGGGAGGCTGTAGAAGATATTTCCAGAGCCAGCTGCACATCTTGGTGCCCGGAGGACAGGGGTGCGGGGACCTGGGGTCTTCCATAGATAGGCAGGGGCGGAGCGAGCTCCAGAGCACCTGCAGTGCCTGGGTTTTGTTATCCCAGCCCTTTGCTCCCGATCTGGTTCGAATGGGTTTGCAGCTGACGTACCTGCATCTGGTGGACAGTATGACACTTGACACATTTAACAGTTGTGTAACCACCACCAGAGCTAAGAACCAGAATCTTCCCATCATTCCAAAGTCCCCCAGTGCCCTTGACCCCAAGTCCCTCTGCCAGCCCCCCAGCCTTCCATTCCAAGGGAGCTCACAGAGAAGTAAGAAACCTACCACAGACCAGCAGCTCCCTTTACCACATTGCCTGGAGGTCAACCCTGCCCATCTTCAGCCTGCCTCAAGCATGCTCAGCTGTAGGCAGCCTTGCTTTCTCTCTTGAGCCTTCCATGTCCATCTCTGAAGGACCCAGGTATTCCAAATGCCACGAAGCCTTGCTGCGGCCTAAGAATCGCAACATTGTTGCATTTGCTGATGATCAGCCCTCGCTCAAATAACTGGGATTGTCCCTTACAACCGATCTTTATTGTTGTTGTTTTATTTTTCTGGTCCAGAGTCCAATCTGAGTCATCTCTGGCACTGGATGGCAAAAAGTTCCCTTTTCGTCTTTGTTTTGGAACACTTGCTGGACTAAAGACACACAGTTTTAAAACCACCCTTGAATTTCCCTAATCCAGAAGCCACAAAGGGGACTACAGGGGGACAGGAGTGCTAAGGAAGCGCCCAGGGCCCAGATCTAGGGCACGGGGTGTCCTGAGGGGCTGTTTGTTCTCAAAGTGTTGATTAAAGAGAAGGAAGTGGGTGGGGACAGGAGCAGAGGGAGGAGACAGCCAGACACAGGGACAAAGAGTGGGAGATGTGGCTGTCATGCAGAGAACCTGACAGCTCGAAGTAGAAGCCACTCAACCAGGTGCAAGGATGAGTTCGAATCCTGGCTTTCATTCACTGGCTGTGAGATCTGGGGCTCACTATAGTGCCCCAATTTTCCTTCTGTGAAATGGGAGTAATGTATCCTGTCCACTGCTGTGAAGACTGAACAAGCTATGGCGGAGTGGCCAGTGGTGGTCACTGTCTCTCACAGTTTGGTGACAGCCACAGCAGACAATTTCTGCCTTTACCCGTGTAGGTGGGCATGCGTACAGAGGCAGTGGACTCTTCTTCACCATGCTCTCCTGGCCCAATTGTCTACCAGGGAACAGTTCTAAGCTCGCTGGTCCTTGTCTATGTCAGTCTCTTTGTGTGTTCCTGCCCCAATGTCTCCCTGGAACCTTTTCCTGTGGTGCTTTCTAGAAGGGCTCTGGCTTCACACATCTTCCTGCTTTGGGGTTTCTGATGCTATGAAAAGCCTGCACGTGGTTTGCATTCTGCCGCAGACCTGGGGTGCTCCCTGCAGCATCTACTCTCTGAGGTGGCATGGGTCCGATGGTGGAGACAGTGATTCAGCTCTCTAGTTCCCTGTACATGGAGACCCAGGCCGGTGGGTTGTTACCATGCATATTACACCACAGCCATGTGCCCTGTGCCCTGTGGCCTGCATGGCTTCCCGCTGAGTTCCTAGAAGCCGCCTGGCTGGGTCAGAAGTCAAATGCAGCTTGGGCTCTGCTCAGCCATGGGGAGCTGCAGCGTGGACCCTGCGCATGCGCCAATCACTTTGGTTCGCGCTTTGGCGGACATGTTCATCTTTCCCACAATCGATACCATACAGACATCTCTGTGTACAGGACAGGGATTCCCAACATCCCTGTGAAGTGGCAAGGAGAGAAAGCTGAACTTGAGCGGCTGCCATCGCTGTAAGGCTGTGGGGTTGGAGGCGGCCGTGAGCTCTCAGGCAGTCCCTGCTTGGGGTGCCAGTCCTACAGTCGCATGGATTCAGGACAGACTTTCTAGTTTATTTTACTTATAAAATTACATTTTATTTCATATGCATGCGTGCATGCATGCGTGCGTGTGTGGAGGTCAGAGGACAACTTGTTCTCCTTCTACCATGTGGGTTCTGGGGATCGAACTCAGGTCATTAGGTTTCGTAGCAAGTACCTTTACCCGGTGAACCATCTCGCCCATCCAGGGCCTG
>JADRCD010215471.1:17316-30999 GCA_019843815.1 Montemys delectorum
TCCTCCCTGACTCCACATGTCCCTCTGTGTTTCCCCCTGCTCTGTCCCTGACGCGCCTGTGCTGGCCCTTCCCCCTTAGCCCAGGGTTCTCTCAGTACTGTGGACCTATAGGAGCTTTCTGACCTGGGAATCGCTGAGCCCGGAAACATGGCCCTAAGTATATAGATTGATGGACAGAGGAAGCACTGCCCTGCTGGCCAGCCATACTGCCGATTCTACTGGTGTTTCAGGGGGCGGGGGTGCAACCCCACCCGGTGGGTGGGAGATGGTCCAAGTCGTCCCCCTTTCCTGTATCTTTGAGCCTAGGGTGGCCTACAACCTGGACAAGACAGAATGACTCAGCGAAATCATCTCCACATCACGGGCTCCTTTTTAACTCTGTCCCCATTGTCACCCCCCAGGTCAGGGGCCACCCTGTACTCCTCTGCCCAGCATTTGTAGTCATGCCAGCCCAGGGTCACAGCAGTTGAAGAGGCAAATACCCACCCGTGGACCAGGAACTGTGGCGGACGGATGATGAAGCCCTGCCGTTTCGTCACTACAGTAAGATCCAGTTCTGTGATAGAGTGGGATGGGAGTCTCCTCTACCCTAAGGGTGGGTGGGAGCAAGGACTTTGGCCTGAACTCAGAAACTAAAATGATAGGAAAAAGCGGGGCCTTGTTGATGTCAAGAATATATCAGGCAGAGGGAACAGCATGTGCAAAGGCCCTGGGGCAGGAAGGCACAGGGGAGGGCCAGCTCCGACAGGAAGCTGCCAGAGAGAAAGATTTTGGAATAAGGCAGTCTTAACTGGGTCCCTCTAGTAAATGACTAGCTTTCCCTGAGCCAAGGCTCTCCCCCATGTCAAGTGGGAAAGACGCAGAACTATCCTGGGAGATGACTAGGAATTAAGTCCAGGGGTAGACTGGAATGTCAAGGGGATGGGGCTGGGGCATGTGCCCAGCAGTGACATTCCGGATACTCGGGGTCTTTGGGTAGCTTTGAGGCTATGAGTAATGCCCTGGTTTTTCTGTGGTGAGCCCCTGGTCTCAGGAGTTAACTGCCTGCAGCGCTGGGCACGGTGCCTGGCACGGAGGAGGACAGGAACGGAGGAAGAACATCCAGGTGGGAGGGAAGGTGTGGACACGGGAATGTTCGAGGCGTGTTTGGGAAGAGTGAGGAGACCAGCCCGGCTGGTGGGGAGGCTGGAAAGACAGGTTGAGGCCAGGAGGCCCTGTGACAGGGCCAGAGGAGGGCGGGCCTTAGTAGGGAAGCTCTAAGTAGCCATTGTGTGCTCTGGAGCCCTGGAAATGGTTCTTGGTTCTGGTTTGATTTTTCATCAAATGTGCAAGAATTTCCACAGTTTGAAGGCTACTAACCCCCCCCCCCCCCAGAGGTGGCCCTCAAAGTGACACTCAAGATGAGTTCCTTCATACCTGGTGAGTCTGCCTCACATTTTCCTGTGAGGTCCACTCACCGGTTGTGTCTCTTTTCTCTGCTGTATAGTATTCCACTGATCAACTAGACCATCGTGTGCTGACTTGCCCTTCTCGGTGTGGATGTTATCTCTGGTTTTGGTTCTTCTGACTGGCACTGCTAGAATATTCTAGCACACTTCTCTTGGCAATCTCCAGAAGGCTTTTCTCTTAGGCTAGTCCAAGGCAGACAGTGTTCAATGGAAGGGGAGATGCACGTTTTGTTCCTGTAGTTCGTCCACATTTCCAAGATAGATGGCAGGACCCCATCTATATTCTTTTAGACACAGCTCACCCTGAGGCTCCTTCTGCAGCATCCACACAGGTCAGAGTTGGGGTTATGGCATGTCTTTGAAGTCTCTACTGTAGCCATCGGGAGGCCCCCGGGGTTCTCCTACCCCTAGAATCCTCGACTTCCTTCTGGTGAGGAGCCCCCAGGGATGCGGGCTTTGGATGGAACTCCCCAAAGGGGGTTACAGGCTGAGAAAAGAGAATGTTCTAGCGCTGAACTCTTGGCAGCCATCGGCTGTGGGGGAGCTGGGGACACTCAGCTATAGTGCCGAGTGAGCCTCGTATCCCAGAATTCCTGTGCTGTGTGGCTTGGATGCTCATAGCGCCCTCTCTGGGCTTAGGCTTCCTCAGTGTGGGAGGCTCAAGGAGGCTGGCTCTCTGTCTGCCTCTGTCTGCCGGCTGTCCTGGCCCCTTAGGCCTCCTTGGCCACCCCTCCATACCCTCGAGGAAGCCGAGGCTGGGGCACAGGGCCAGGGCTTGCACCTTGACAACACACCCACGCAGGGCACAAAGGCCCATTGTTTGAGCCCACGTTGGCGGGGAAGCGGGTGGGAAGCAGCCAGCCGCCTTTCACCCAACCCGCTTGTGGTCTGCGGACTGAGGAGCAATTCACAAAACCCCGCCCCTGCCTGGGCACCTCGCCAGGCTGCCTTCTGGGCAAGCACCTTTGCTAAGCTGAGCCAGCCTCTACCCTGCCCCTGGCCTCAGTTTCCCCCAGCAGGCCAGGAGAGCATCAAGGTAGGAGGGTGGAACTTGCTGTTGGCCTGGGTGCTGGAGTCTCAGCACAGACAAGTCACCTACTTGGTTCGGTAGGAGGCATGAGGACAGGGGATTGGGGCCCAGCAAACCTAATATGAGACCCTGCTTGAATAGTTTGAGAGAGTCTGTTTACCCATAAGCCTTAGTTTCTCCAACTGTAAAAGGACTCATGGGACCACAGGGTGGCAGCTATCCATTTATTGATCCACCCACCCACCATCCGCCTTCCCATCTACTCATTCTCCTGTCCATCTGTCCACCCACCCACCCGTTTATCCATCCATCCATCTACCCTCCTGTCCATCCATCTATCTGTCCATGCACTACCCATCCATCCACTCATCCATCCATTCATCTACCCATCCATCCATACTCCTGTCCATCCATCCATCCATCCATCCATCCATCCATCCATCCATCCATTCATCCATACTCCTGTCCATCCACCCATCCATCCATCCATCCATCCATCCATCCATCCATCCATCCATCTTCTGTCATGTGTCAGGCATGGACTCTGCCAGGACAACTGCAGAACTTCCAAGACCATATGTAAAGTGAACCAGAGGTTGCAAGATGACATCTGCATGAAACCCAGTTCAGACCTGGCCCTTTGATAGGCTCTGTGCCATGGGGCTCCTGACCTTGCTGTCCTGAGGCTAGCTCAGGGACCAGACACAGAGATACACTAATGAACAAAGTCCCTGCAAGGGTGCGGATCTCTTAGTGGCAGAAGCTGGGCACTCTGAGCTGTTCCTTGTGACCCCCAACTGTACGTCTGTTCCAAGAGTGGCCTCACTCAGGTGAACACCATGCATCTGTGAGGGGATGCAGAGGCTGGCTGTGTGCTGGTACTGAGAGGGAAACTGAGGCTCCAGTCCTCTGGATCAACAGCAGCTGAGTGGCAGTGTCAGGATTAAAACTCAGGTCAACTCACACCAGAGCCCAAGCCTCCTCTGTGTGAGGACAGCCAGAGCCTTATGCCAGGGCTCTGCTGGGGTTCAAGTTTGGGGAGGGTGTGGGTGTGCTGGTGGCCTGCCAGCTGCCACCTGGGCTTGATCCTTCCCATGGCCCTGAGTCACAGCTCTGTGTCCTGGGAAGCTGGCTCTGCCCTCGTCACCCATGGGACTTGTGTGACAGGGACACTTCCTGTCTCCAGGGCCACCTCCTCTACACTTCAGCGTCACACAGAACCCTAAGTGGGCTTGTAGACAGAACCCTGCATTTTTCTACTCTTGTGGCCCTTAGAGACACTTCTCTGTGCTGTCTCACTTGGACTAAACCCATCCTTCTGAGAAAATCCAGCAGAAATTAGCCATCGCCGCCCGGGTAAAGTTGGGAGAGCCCCATCATCACTAGGGAGGCGTGTCTCATGCATCCAGCGGGACTGGAAGTCTGGAGCTTGGAACGTTTGGCATCCCAAACCTAGGCTTTGTCAACTTCTTATTTATTTTGAAATGGTCTCACGTAGCCCAGGCTAGCCTAGAACTCTGTGTAGCAGGCTGTCTTTGAAGACTTGAGTTTTCTGCCTCTACCTCAAGAGAGCCCAGAGATTACGGCCACGCCTGGCCTCGCTGTCTATTTTAGAGTTCCTGTGAGGCAGAGCTACATAGAATTCCTAGACCCCAGTGGCTGGGAAGCCCAGAGTCCCTGTATGCCACAGCAGCACCCAGGACCTCCTCCTTATCATATTGCCTCCCTCCTTGACAACAAACTCGCCCCTCCATGAATGGGGGCAGATGAGTGCCCCACAGGGCTACCCATCCCGCCCTGCTGGCTACTGTTCCGCTTCAAACAGCCACCACTCTCTTCAGCAGAGGGATGGGCCTTCCTGAACCAGCACTTTGGGATCTTGAGTCTTTCCCTCCATCCTCAGTATTTGCCCTGTCTGCTGGGGTCATCATGCTCTAGCTTTGGTTGAAATTAAAAACGTGAGATAGAGAGAGGCTACAGAGAGGGGAGCGGCCTGCGGTGCCAGGGAGAACAGGAGGAGGGAGGGCTTGCTGTAGGAGGTGTGGCTCAGGATGGCTTCTCAGCCTGGGGGCAGGACCCTGGGCAGTGCCTGCTGCTGGGTTTTGGGTCTGGTCACAGTTGGGAGTTGTCCCGAGGCCTAGAAGCAGGGTCTGTGGTACAGCTCTCTGGCTGGCACTCAGGCCCAGTTCATGGGGATCCTGCAAGGAATGGGCATGAGCAGCCCTAGACCTGGAGAAAAGGATCCCAGTGTGTCCCTGTGGAGCCCTGGCTGGGACTTTCAAATTCTACACACTGCGATTCCATAGTGTACTGCCAGACCCGGAAAAGAGTTCAGAGAGGTGGAGTGTCTTGTCCACAGCAAATGAGGGACAGAGGCAGGATGCAAAAACAGACCTCGAGTTAGACTCAGACCCACTCTACACTCCTATCCTTCCTCTCTCCCTCTCCCTCTCCCTCTCCCTCTCTCTCTCCCTCTCCCTCCCCCTACTCCCCTCTCTCTCTGTCCTATCAGGAAAGGGACAGAGAGTCCTTGGCTCAGCAACTTGGATTCCCGGCTCAGGAGCCGGGAAATGAAAAGACCCCGTGGGCCATCCCGGTTCTCCCCAACGCCTCAGACATAGCCAGGCTCCCTCCTCGCCTCTCAAGGGAGAGGATAACAGAGGGTTCAGGTGTCAGGCTTCCCAGCACCTTAGGGAGACTGGTTGAGCAGGTCTGGGGGAGGGAAGGCTCTGAGAGAAGGCATTATTATCAATTAACTCTGCACCCAGACCTTGAGCTTGGCTCTGGCATCATGGGGCTGGGGGTGCTCATCCTAAGGACCTGGCTCAAGGCAGATAAGCCTGGGGACTAGCTGCAGTCTCCCCAAGGCCTGTGTGGGCAGGGTGGGGGACTGATGGGATACAAGCCTTCCCTAGCTGAGCTGAGACACACCCAGCCTCCCACCTGCCTTGCTCCCTGGAAGGAGGGACCCACCAACACCAGGAGGAGGCAAAAGAGCCTCTGTCCTGACACTTCTCCGTCACACCCACCTAGGACCCAGAAGAGTCTGGCACTGCTGTCTGCATTTGGGGAAACTGAGGCACAGAGGGTCAGGCTGAGGTTTGAACCCACAGGTCCGAAGGTAACTGGACACTCCTCCTGGGCTGCGTCCTGGCCTCCTACCCTGATGTTTTCATTTCGAGTGGCTCCTGAGGCCTCTAGCTGGGAAAACCGGCTTCTTCCAAGTCGGCTGCATCCCTCCTACCCTACCCAGGCCCTCAGCTTGCTCAGGAGCCTCAGATCTGCTACCCGCATCTATGGAATGAGAGCAGAGTCCCTTCCTCCAGGGCCCGAGGTAGTAAGACCTTGCCGTGGCTGCTCCACCTCCCTCCTAGAACTTTCTGTGCCTAGTTTTCCTCCAGCATCTCTTCTTTGCTTCTGTTACTAGGTTTGATTGACAGCTCCAGCCAGGCATTGCTGTACTAAGCCTGAGGACCCCTGTGGTACCCTGGCTGGACCCCGGGGCCCTCATGGAAAAGCAACTTAGGAGAGACCAAAGTGGGGCTTTGGATGGGAAAGTGGAGATCTGAGGGGCCAAGAGCCCACCTGGAGCTGCCTGCCCCCATCCCATGATAGTGAGGCCAGGCCCCTCAGGGCACCCTCCTCCCTACCTGTCCTGGTGATGGGCTGATAAGACCCCACCTGGGAGGAGGCGGTGGCTGTAATTACAGGCCTCTATGCGGCTCAGGCAGGCGGGTCATGAGGTGGGAGTGACTCATGAGATTACTCTATGGGCAGGGCGGGGGGGGGGGCGGGGGCGGTAGGTCCTCCCCTCACCCTCTGGCCAGAGATGGGCCTGGGCACCCCAGGAACGGCCAGTTTTGGTGTTTCTCTGGAGTGTATGCCAGGCCTGTGCTGTTTGACACCTGCCCTGCTTGGCGTTGATGGGAATGTGGGACCGGCTGGGTTTTCCCCTTTCTCAGTCCCAGCCGTCAGCTTCTGGGAAGAAGAGCTCTGAGGTCTGGGTCGGTAGATGGCAATGTCTGGACCTGCAGAGCCACAGATCTAGGCCTAGAAGATTTGCTGAGCCAGGGGCCTACTGCCAGGAACCCCAGATTAGGAGACCTACAACCCAAAAGGCAGGATCTTCCGAACCAAACACGCAGGTGTTTCTAGATCCTAGCTCAAGCGTTCTAGGGTGCACAGGTCTGTAGGGCTGTATAGACATCCAGTCCCATCGAGTCTCTGGGTACTGTTCCAGGGAGATGGCCCAATGGGTAAAATGCTTGCCATGCAGGCCTGAGGACTTGAATTTGAATCCCCAGAACCCATGTCAAAGCCATGTGTTGACGTCAAGAGTGCCTACAGCTCCTAGCAGCTGGTGGGAGCTAGCCTTGGGTAAGCAGCTAGCCTTGGGTAAGCAGCTAGCCTTGGGTAAGCAGCTACCCTTGGGTAAGCAGCTGGGAATAACACAGTGGAAGGACCTATATTGAGGTTGTTCACAGGCATGCATGCATGTACACAGGCATGCACATACACATGCACACACATACACACACATGCACACACATACACATATACATACACATGTGGACACAGATGAACAGACATACACACATACATGCACACATAGACACATACATACACATATTCACGCACACATACACATACTTATACACACACATAGGCACATATACACACATATATACACATATGTGTATACATACACATATGCATACACGTGTGGACACACATGAACACAGACATACACACATGTGGACACACATGAACACAGACATACCCACATACATGTACACATAGACACACACATACACAGAGACACATTCATGCATACACATACACACACATATACACACACACACACAGGTATGCATACCCACACTCTGTTAGAATTCTACCCCCACTGAGTCAAGTTTAAAAATGTCATCACGGCAGATAGCACTGCTCCCAGGTGGATGAGAAAATAAAAGACAGGAGACTTAAAGTCTCATGACCACCTCCAACTCCTCAGGAGGGAGACAGGCAAGCTGTGTGCTGTCGCTGGGACGGATGTGTTTTCTGTTGACTGTCTGTGGGTGGAAAATTTATCAGGGTCTGCTGTTGGGAACAGGTAACCCCCCAAACCCAGTGGGGACATCACTGTGGTGTGGGCATCTTGTGCGAGCCCTTCTCCACCTCACTGGGACTGCTGTGCCTCCGGAGAGTCTCAACGACCGAGCGACCGAGGGACTGACGTCACATTTTCTTGTTGGTTTTCATTCACACGCCATTGTGAGTGGCGCTCTTAGGCCATTCTTCACACCTTCCAGAGAGCACCTTGCCGGTTCCTTGAAGCAATCCTAGGGGTGGGTGCTGTTATGTTGTGCCTTTCATAATAAGGAAACTGAGGCACAGGGAGCCAGAGCCTCTGTAGGGTGCCAGGTGCAGCCGAGCTGGGTTCTGGGGATGCAGGAGGAAACAGGACAGACATTGTTCTGGTTGCCCGAGGCCTTGGCAGCGAGACAAATAACTAGGAAGGCTTGTCACAGGGTAGCGGGTGGCAGAAGGTAGTCTCTGGGTGAGAGGCAGATGAGGAGCTCTGAGGTGAGTGAGGAGGGGTCTCGCTCAGGGCAGACTCACAAAGACGAGACATGCCTGTCACTCGCCTGGGCTGTGTCCCTCGCCCGTGTGACTCCTCCTGTGTCTCGATGCCAGATCCCACTCATGGTCAGGGCCTGGCTGGGCAAGTTCTCCTCTACAGGTGGGTGGTGGACTGGGGTCCTCCCTAGCTCTCTGGGACATCATCTTGCTTCCTTCATTACTTTCTTCTCTCTTCCCAGAGCACACCTCTCGTATGGAAGGTATTCATTTGACTTGGCGGCATTGCCGGGCATGAGGCGCTGGGCTGTATTCTGACCAACCAGTCCCTTGAGTGGGAGGCACAATTATCTCCCTGGAAAGAAATGGAGGCCCAGAGAGGTTGAGAGGCTTGCCTGGGGACACACAGCTTGCTGGTATGCAGCAAGCTACCTTGCTCAGGACTGACCGGTTTAGCTGCCCTGCCCACTTCGGCGACTGTGGAGCTGGGGCCCTGATGGCGTAGAAAAGGTATGGAATGGGCCAAGGAGCTAGGCTAGAGCCTCCAGAACTGGCTTTATCTCCTGAAGGGAACCTCACACTTGCTCCTGATTATTGTCCCTGGCTAGGTTGGTGATGTCCTGCTTGCTGCTTGGAATGCTGGGAAGAGTAAGGGCTCCTGTCTTTAGCAGACACGTGGGTCTTGGGCCCCTAGGCCGCTGTGCAGATGGGAAACCTGACTCCGAGCTGAGTCAGCCTGATATTCGGGTGTGGGGACTGGGCCCAGGAACGCCACATGCTCAGAAACGGGTTTACAGGTAGCAGGTCCATGCATGGTTCTGTGAATCTTTGAGAGCAGTGCCTGGTTGTGCCAGTTTTAGGGGTATCATGCCCACAAGAGCCTACCAGCATTCACAAATCCTAGAGAGTGCCACCAGTGTGCCTTCTTAGATCAGACCCACCTGCACCACCTGTCTTGTGTACATATATATTGCACTGCCTGGACCTCAGTGATTGGACCTGGGAAGTGGGATGAAGTGGTGGTGGTGGGGGTAAGACCAATTGTGGCCTCCAAAGCTGATTTTCTGTGGGTTGCCAAGCCACCCCGAGGACTAAAGAGGGGGTTCAGCCTGCTGGAGTACCTGGTGTTCACATGGAACAAGAACCCCTCTCTGGACCAGTCTAACTCTGCTCTGGACACAGGCTTCTGGCCCTAACTGGTGCCAGCATGGCACCAGGCCATGCCACTCTGAGGCAGCTCCCATACCAGCCTCAAGGGCTCCTCCAGGTGTCATGGCAGGGATGCGCCTGGGACAGGAGTGCCCATGTGCACCAGGACAGCGGGGTCTAGGCTTGGCTCCTGCTTTCATTTTCCCTTGCGTAGAAGGAGCCAACCAGAGTCTCTGGGCATTTAGGACCAGTTCAGGGTAGCCTTGGTGGGTTTTTTTGTTTTTGTTTTTGTTTTTGTTTTTTTGTTTGTTTGTTTTTGGTTTTTCGAGACAGGGTTTCTCTGTGTAGCCCTGGCTGTCCTGGAACTTACTCTGTAGACCATGCTGGCCTCGAACTCAGAAATCCACCTGCCTCTGCCTCCCAAGTGCTGGGATTAAAGGTGTGCGCCACCACCGCCCAGCCAGCCTTGGTGTTTTTGATATAAAAAGGAGAGGAGAGGTCAGGCAGGGATGGACCTATAGCCAGCAACTGCACAGAGAGCACACTCATGTCCCCCAGGTCTGCTGCAGAGGCTGTGGCTCTGGGCCATACATCGACTCCTTCACTGACTGCCCATAGATCAGACTGAGATTATGTCACAGAAAACACAGAGGGGACCCCGGCGTCTATGCATCTGGCATCGTGGGAGAGAACACAGGACAGGAGGAAGCGGCCCAGTTTGACTCTGCACAAGGCTGCAGGGAGATATAGTAGGGGTTCTGGGTCATGATGCTCTCCGTGGGGAAGCTAGGCGGCCTGTTGAATGAGGACCTAGTGGAAGACTGTGGAAGGTGGAGGGAGAAGCAGAGACCAAGGTCCTGGGGCAGGAAAGAGCTGGCGGTTCAAGGAGCAGCGGACAGGTGCTATGCCAGGACAGCAGACGGAGTGGGCTAGAGGGAGATGGTGGCTTTTGTCATCACCTGAGAATCTCACTTCAAGGGTCATTAATTGTTAGGCACAAAGGCCAAAGCTGGCGATGGCCACAGTGTGCACAATGTGTCCCTTGGATAGGGAATTTTGAGAATTGCTCATGGCGGACTCAGCTGTCCTCTGGGAGTGGGAGATGACAGTGTTAGACTTAACTGGGGGGGGGGGGGCTGCTGGGGAGCAGGGCCGGCCGGGGGGGGGGCCCACCATTAGCTGCCACTGTTACAGTCGGCTGCTTCAGCCCGGACTTTGAGGAGGGGAAGTGAGCCACCAAAGGTGATCGCTAGACTAGAGAAAGAATGGGGCTTGAACCCCGGTCCTTTGACTCTTGACCTAGACTTTCTGAGAATCGGGCATCTCACTGTGTGCTTCCCCTTTGTTCCTTCCTCCCACACAGTGTCTGCTGTCCTCACGGCCAGTGGAGGAACGTGTGGGAACAGGCCTCGGGTCTGCCGCTCACCGGGCAACAGTATTGCTGGCCTGGGGAGACCTGGGTAGGACCAGAAACAGAGAAACTGAACAGAGAGAACCTCACTCCTTACACTTGTTTGCCCACCGCTAGCCTTCTCTTAGCCACTGCCTCTGGGTGGAGCCTCCCTCTTTGTTGGCTTCTTACCTTACCTGTGTGCGACATGAACCAGTGTCCATAGCTGGCTCAGATGTCCCTAGTTAGTAAGTAATGATCCCTTTCCTGGTCCAGAATCCTACCTACATTCAGTAGACTCATTCCTTCAGGTTCCTTGTATAAAACAGTTCCTCAGACTTGACTTTTTTTCAATGATCTTGATGACATACATATATATAAAATAATTTTTTTAATGCATATAGATATACCATGTATGTGCCTGGTTGCCTGAGGTGTAAGAAGGTATTGGATTCCCTGGGACTGAAGCAGATGATCACAAACCACCACATAGGTGCTGGAAATCTAACCTGGGGCCTCTGGAAGAGCACTGAGCCAGCTCTCCAGCCCTGACCCTGAGGGTTTGGAGGGTCTGGCCAGCCCTTTTGTGGAGCCTTTGAGATCTCTCAGGAGTTTGTGTGTGGTTCCACAGGGCGTTTTGACCACGTGTCAAGGGTAGTCAGTAGGGGCAGGCAACCATCAACAATCAGCCATCAACACTGACTTCGCACCTGGCTCCCGAGGAGGCCTCCGTGTGCAGTCTTTGGTTCTCTAGATTGTCAGTATAGTCTCAGGGAGTTGTGAGTCGACCTGAGGCCTCGGCTGTAACTGTAAATTACTTGGAATTCTGCCTGAGGGGCTTATCTATATCTGTCTGTCTATCTTTCTGTCTACCTGTCCATCCATCCATCCATCCATCCATCCATCCAATCTCTCACTTATGTTAATTTTTAACCTGGACTCAGAAATTATTGGTCACGACCCAACACTCCTTTCCACTCTCTTCGTGGTGCCAAGCATGGAAGCTGTGGTGCTGGTGTGAAGCCTCGGCCCCCGCCCAGAGCCACTTGAGTTACTCGGTGACTCATGCCACTCTCTCTTAGGGCCTTGTGAGCTCTGCCTGACTCTGGCTTCTGGGCTTCTCAGCAGATACTGTTAGTGTGTCCCCCTTTGAACTTGTCCTTCCTTTCTAGGGCTCCGAGTTTCTTGGAGTTCCCTGAAACAGCTCTTGTAGCCCTAAGGCCAGCCAGCAAGGCTACCAGCCCAGGTCCTTTTAGCAAAAGTTGGGGGAGCAGCCGAGGGCTCAGTGCATACACGGCTTCTTGACTGTGAGATTTCCTTGAGTGTTTTCAGTGGACAGTGAAAGGATGTGGGTGTGGTCGCTTACCTGTCCACTGCCCATGTTTCTGTTGGTCATTCTCACACTGGCAAGCTGCTGAATACACCTGTCTCCCAGGTCCCTCAGGCTCAATGGGAGCATAGATGGTTCCCTCTTCCCTCCTTCATTCCTTCCTTCCTTTCTGCCTTTCTTTCCTTCCTTTTGGCTTTTGGTTGTTTTGGTTTCTTGAGACAGGGTTTCTCTGTGTAGCCCTGGTTGTTCTAGAACTCATGCTGTAGACCAAACTTGCCTCCAACTCACAGAGATTCACCTGCCTCTGCCTTCCAAATCTTGGGATTAAAGCCACCACACTTGGCTTCTTTTGGCTTTTTTTGAGTCAGGGTCTCGTGTAGCCCAGGATGCTTTTAAATTCCCTATGTAGCCAAGGCTAGCCTTGAACCCTGATCCTCCTCCCCTCACCTCCCAAATGCTAGGATTGTAGGTATATGCCACCACAGTTGCTCAGTAACTGACTAATGTACTTATTTATTTGACACGAGGTCTCACTCTGTGGTGGGCTAGCCTGGAACCCTGAATGCTGCCTGCCCCTTCCACCAGAGTGCTGGGACTATAGGCACGCGCCACTGTGCCCGTCCATTTGTCACCGTTCAGCTGTTTTAATGACTCTGTTGCTTCTCCTTGCTTTAGACCACCTGCTTTCTAGGTACCCATGGTCTCTCTTCAGCCCATTTCACAGGCAGGGAAAGGAAGGTGCGGGGAATTCAAACATCTCAGAAATCCCATCCTAGAGGCTGGTGTGGGCCGTGACATGGACTCGACCCTTTCCTGAATCACCATGTGCCCTCACCCCACAGCACCCCACAGGCTTGGTTATGCACACTGTCTCTAGCAGTGGGCTGGTTGGTCACCATCATATTATCTCTGGAGGCCAGAGCACTGGGATTCTGATTCCCAGTCTTGCATTGCTTGTGGCATGTTGTCCGGAACAGCCAAGTGGCCTAGGGAGTGTCAGCCACACGTCTCGTGGGCTGTGTGCTGGCCCTATACGGCTGCCTGCTCCTTCCTGCAGCGGGCAGGTGGACCCTGGCAGGGACATAGATCTTAGAGGGATACCCTAACGCCATAAATGACAAAGGGCATAAGGAGAGAGAAGATGCTTTGTGGAGGGACAGGAAGCAGCTGGGGTGCTCTGACCCCCAGGGGCTCTTGGAGAATCTGGTCTGACCTGCTGTGTCCCCCAGCATGGCTTAAAGGGCCACCAAACTCACCAGGCCTGGCCTCTTGCTCCTCTAAGAAGCCTTCCCTCCCGCCTCACTGCCTCACCACGGTTGGCCTCCTGTTCCCAGGTGCCAGGCCCAAGCTGTGAGGAGCTCCAACCAGATGTCTGTGCGGCGCTTTATCTTTTGGCCTGGAGTGTTTTCTGGGCGCTTTATCTTTTGGCCTGGAGTGTTTTCTGGAATTTCTGCCTAATTGCCAGCTCTGACTAGCAAGAGGCTCCATGCACTGACATGGACACCTGCTTTTCCTCACAAAGCTTGAGGGCCTAGCAGCCTAAGTCCGAGTCTGCAGACTGAACTTAAAGTGTAGCAAGGGTTTGAAACTGGAGAGTGGTGGCTGGGGGACGGTGGAGGGGGAGGGCAGCACATAGCGGGCTGGAGAGCTGCTGGGGGACACACAGTGGACTGGAGAGCTGCTGGGGGACACACAGTGGACTGGAGTGCTGCTGGGGGACACACAGTGGACTGGAGTGCTGCTGGGGGACACACAGTGG
>JADRCD010215472.1:0-40965 GCA_019843815.1 Montemys delectorum
GAGACACTCAGCTGGAGTTCCGAATACTCTGAAATGTACGTGAGAAGCCTCCCCAGGGCCCTCATAAACAGTGTGTGCTGGGGCAGTGCATCCGAGACCCATGTCCAGAGTTCCCACTCCAGTAGCTTTCAGACCACCCCAACAACATGGATTCCCTTCCCTGTCCCCTGCTTGTGCTGACACTGGATACCGTTTTCGTCAGAACCATCGCTCGACACACATTGGTTAGGATTATCCAGCTTCCCTTTTAACCTAGTTTCCTCAAGCCATTACCCTGAATGGTTTCCTGGAGGTGGAGGTGTGACTTGCTCTTGTTTTTCATTAAGGCAACAGTTATCGACATCCAACTCTTCGGATACTGAAAGCAACAGATGCAAACTCAGCTCTGGCCTGCTTCCCAAGCTGGCTATCTCGACAGAAGGAGAACAAGATGAGGCTGTCCCTTGCTCTGGGGACCTCAGAGAGGAGCCAGAGAAACCTGTCCTTCCTCCTGAGGAGTGCACTCAGGAGGAGCCCGAGGTCACCACGCCAGCCAGCACCATCAGCAGTTCCACATTGTCAGGTAAGGGTGGCTATGCTTGTTCTGCTCAAGACACCATGCTGTCAAGTGGGCTCTACGGACTGGATGAGTCCCAGGCTTTCCCCCGACCAGACCATCGGGACAGGTGCTCTCTCTCCTCCTAGACTTCTTCCACGGTCCCACTTCTTTAGGGAACAATTCCTAAGAACTCTGGTCAGCTGTTTCAGCTACATCCTCAGTGCCAAGCCTTCCTGCAGACTAGCCTGGCTTCAGTTGGACCTTGGAGTCACTAAACACTGCCTGCTTCAGGAGGGTCCTCGTGCTTCCTACTTAGAATGAGGGACAGTATCACGTGGACAGCCATCCCACATTTACCCTTGAAAATGGACCTAGCCATCTACATGATGAACTGTGGGCTGTTCCTCCAGCCTTGAGCTGCCTAGTAACATCGTTGAAGAGGTTGGCTCCTTTTATCGGGTCATGCTGTACCAGACACATCTTGTTATACGGTCCCTTGCCACTAACCACCTCACACTGAGGGTCGCAAAGGTCCTTACAAGGTGAGGTTCACAGGACATGTGTGAGGGGAGCCAGAAGTCCCACCATGTCTCCCCTGGTGACTTGACTGCATCTAAAGTCCTGCCTGCACAGAGTTGCCACTTCCCAGGCTGTGGCAAATGGAGTCAGACATTCCTGAAGTTTCTCTGTCTGCTGGGGTGAGGCCCAGTGTCTGGGCTTCTCTTTGGAGGCCCTTTATGTGAAGTAAGCTTCCTGTCAGCAGGAGCATTGTCTTCAGATGCATTTAAAGTCCTTAATTCCCCAACATCCATTCCTTGCTGGTAACAGTGGAGGTGTTTCCCTTAGACAACCAGACTTTGACCTTCCTCCCAAAGAACAGGCCATTTAGGTGTATTGGCAATATCACTTGCTTTATAGAGGCTGTGCAACAGCCTATCGTCCTGCAGAGCAGTGTGGATTTATACTTTTTTTTTTTTCTTTTGAGCAAAAACTGACTCTGACTCTACAGTTACTGTAACAACTGTTTTCATTATGCCATATTTAATATGCTATACTAATAAGCATAAATGAGTCTAAGAGTTTCCATCAACATTTTTAAACTGAATGTTCACAGTGAAAGATTCGTTGTGTTTTTTTAAACCATATTTTTAAAAAACTTTCAGGTTAGATTTCAGCCTCCCTAAAATGTTTGGATCTGTGGGGCTTCATACATGCTTAGAGTTGACATGGGAAAATAACACTGGCTTTTCTTTTTCTCTAGTATACCTCAGTTCTGTTTCCATGCTGGCTAACCCAGCTTTTTCTAACTATGAGGCCAAGATAATAGTATTGTAAAAATAATACAAGGACATCATACTACCCTAAACTTCCTGGCCATACTTTTCTTACTATTCATATCAAGCATAAGGGACTCAGTATTTTATATTCCTGGTTGTAGGGGTCTCTGTCTGGCTCTCAGTTGCCTTACCCTGAATATAGACTATATTCAACTCCATATAAAAGTTCTTCTTTACCATATTTCAGTGTCCTACTCTGGACTCCTCCCACTCAGAAAGGTGGAGGCAAAGGGAGGGGGAGCAATGTCTAAGTGCTTGATTGATTGCTTTCATAATTAAAAATACCTGCTGAGGTCCTGCCATGCGTTTTGATTAATAGAGTCAACCCAGCTTTTCTCAATCTGTCTCCCCCATACACACACTAAAAAATAATCAAAGACCTTGGGGGCTGCGCAGGATAGAGGGATGAGTTGATTTGCTTACAGCCAAGGGTAATTAAGGGACCTGAAAAGCATGGCTGTAGTAAAATTAAATTTGTTGAGGTTTATATTGCTCCACCATCAAAAGGAAGGAACCCTTGACATTTAGAGAACATTAAGGTGACATTACGTGCCATTGGCAGAAAGAAGTCCTTGCTCATGCGCGGTGCTGTAAGATGAGGTAGTAGGGGAAGGGAGCAGGAAGGATGAGAGAAGAAAATAAATATTGTGCCTCCATCCTGACATTTGGGAAAGCACACGTTGGTGTCTTTCTCGCTTTTCTCCTTGACTATCTTGTACTCAAATCCTCGAGAAGTAAAAGTTGCGAAATCAAAGTGGCGGCGCTCAAATGCCCCCAACAAATTATTCACTGTGAAGAGACTCTGCTTTTTGTTTGCCCTTTTTCCTTTTCCCTTCTCCCGTCTGAACCCACTCAGGAGGGAAGTGAGTCATCTGAAGCCAAAACTCAGTGTAGAGAGAAGTTCCTGGCCATTGAAACAGCCTTGATCCCATCCTTCACTTACTGCTTTGAGCGAACAGAAGAGATGCACTAGTCGATGAGAAAGGGGCTTTCCTAAGGAGTGAAAGGCTGTTGACATCTGCCTTAAGATTTCCTTATCCATCGGCCCAGTGGGTGTAGTAATAATTAATTAATTAATTAATTAATAATTAATTTAAGTGACAATGGGGTTGCTACCTGCCGCAATGGTTTATGTTTCCAAATGAAAGAAATACACACAGCCTTTATATTTTAATATGCCTTAAACAGCATAATAGCTGGGCTACTGCCTAACCTCCAAGCCATTAACCCACCTCCTGCCAATAATCCTGAGTTATTACTTACTAAACTCTATGTTCTATCTTGGCTGTTCTAGACCCAGTTGGACAGCCCTCTAGGCCACGCTCTCCCACACCTTCACATGGTAGCTATACCTCTCTGTCCTCAACTCTCCTCTCCTCCACACTCTTTATCTCTTTCTTTCTCCCCCTGCTCCCTGTCCCAAGCCCAGGAAATCCTAAAATCCTGTCTCTGTCTGCCCTGCCCAGCTATTGGCTGTTGGCACCTTTTATTTACCAATCAGAACCAACAGGGGGCAGGTTCCCAGAAGCTACATGAAGACACTCTCATATAAATAGTTTTGGGGGGAACATAATTAGCATTCCTAATACCAGCAGCTACAAGTGGGTGGTGTTGTGGAAGCTCAAGAGTCTTTCCTCTTGGTACAGCACAGTACTCGGTACTCACATCTACCTTAGACAGACCCAATGGCTATGCTCCTTCACAAACTAGGGCCAGACAAGGGCTGTGGAATCAAGTGGTGGGTGTGTCACAATACATTCATTTAGGCCAACTCTTGCCCAGGCAGAGAGTGTTGTGTGGTCAGCATTTTAAGACAAGCTGGCTAGTCATGCTGAAGATCACTTGCAATGGTATTACATACCATACCTGCTCTATAGATCTATGACAAAAATAACATGAATGAGTTTCTGAACAGGATGCTTAGAATATGAAGTTATAGAATTTTATGTTTTATCTCGAAGCATAAAATATGAGATAGTTATGAGATCTGGACAGAAATAGAAGGTGTTTATTGGTGATTTTAAAACCATAGGATGTTTAGCTTGGTGATAAAGAGCAATTAGGAGCATGAGTGAGTCACTGCTCAGTTCATTTCTGAGAGACTTATGATTCTCTTCCTGAGAATTCCCTTACTCCATGTCACCACCCTCCTTCATGTTTCTATTCCCAGGGGAAAATCCTAATGTTTTAACTGAAAAATAACTCCACTGTACGTTGGGGGTTAATAAACGGACAAAGAAAGGTGTGTCTTAGGGGAGTGGAGAGGGATGTCATGGAGGACCAGCACATGACCTAGTCTAGAGTGGAAGCCCGGAAGATGGACTTTGCTAGGAAGCAATATCATGTGTCTTTTCCTTTGAAACTTACAAAGAGCTTGGAGTGAGAACAGGCATGGAAGGAATCAGAAATGTTTTGATCCATAGCTGGCCGGCGGTGTCTTAGGAACTTGGGAGGAAGTGACGCAGACATGGCCTACAGAGTGATTAAATGGTGTCTCCATGTCAAATTCATGAGCAGCATTCATGATAATCACTAGCAACAATATGACGGGGAGGCTATTGGTTTATAAGATGGACTCCCTGAAGGCCCAGGGGAAGAGACTCTCAGGGGGTTCTGAAATATAGATGCTAGGAAGTTATTCTCCTGGTTAAATGGAATCATTAGGAACTTACCTGACTGTGCACAGGAGAATGACGCCTGGACAGATAGCTCCTCCATCTTTTCCTCCTCCACAGGATCTCTCCCAAGCCAGTTGCTTCTCACATTCAGCCTGGCACGTTTGGACCCAGGAAGAACGTGCGAGGATCTCTCACACTTTGTCCACCTGTCTTCCCATCTCCACCACTCCTCTCCTAACTTTTCCCGAATGTGTTTATTCCTTCTTCTTTGTACAGTTGGCAGTTTTTCAGAGCACTTGGATCAGATAAATGGGCGAAGCGAGTGTGTGGACAGTACAGATAATTCCTCAAAGCCATCCAGTGAACCTACTTCTCACATGGCTCGGCAGCGCTTAGAAAGCACAGAGAAAAAGAAAATTTCGGGGAAAGTCACAAAGTCCCTCTCGGCCAGTGCTCTGTCCCTCATGATCCCAGGAGGTAGAGAGACATCGACTGGCATGAAATTGTGTGATTTGTGCATGTGCTTCCTTCCTTCCCTCCTCCCCCAATCTGGAATGCTGATTGAAGTGCAAAACTGCATGAGGCAATCACGAGTGGGATCCCAGGACAGCTCTCAAGAGCTGCTGCCTGCACACCTGTGAATGTTCCCTCCAGGACCTCTGGGGCAGCCAGAGAGCATGTGCATCTCCGTTTTGGCTCACATTCTGTATCTGGGGAGGAGGCTTGAGATGTTTCTTTCCCATGAAGGCGGGTTTCATTTGTTTTCTTAAAGCCTTTTCTGCCCACGAGCTAAATAATGAATTTCCCTCCCTGGGATAATTCTCCTGTAGACCACGTTCTGTGTATGTACTTTACAGAGCTGTTTACAGCCCGTGTGTTGGGAAGCTAGGTAAGCTTTGCTTCATCTAATTAATGAGGAAACAGACACAGAATGTAAGCTTTACATTTCTGGAGATGGCAGAGACTTTCTTCACAGGAGGTAGTGAAATAAGATGTTTTCCCCATCTTGTGGACTGAGCTTCGCTTTCTTTGCTAATCTCTGTCTTGTTTTTGGAAAATCAGACTTAATTACGGTTTTGTTGGATTACTATGTTTTCCTACAACTTAGTTTGCATCTACTGTTCAGTAAATCTGTAATGATTCCCCTGGCAGAGATGAAATATATACACTGCTGGTCATGATATCATTCAGAGAGGGGTGGGGGGACCTGGAAATTGAATTATTTTATAGATGACATATATTGAGAAGAATTCAAGATATACAACATATCAAAGAGATTACTTATTTTTTTACATTTTTATTCGTATAATCACATAGAAAGAGCTTGCATCTTAAGTTGGCTCTGGCTCCTATAACACTCAGATAAGTTATAAACAGTAGATCTGTTGTTGGTGGCCAAGATGCCCATAGTCAAAGCCTCAGTAGATAGGATGTCTTGTTTCACATAGACAGCATATCTTAAAGGTTCTCAGGCCTCTTCCAGAAACACAGTAACCTTGTCACCAGAGACAGAACCCTCATAGTCTAATTATTTTCCAAATACTCCTCTGAATATTGTTACCTTGGTGGTTAGGTTTCAGCTTCTGAGCCCTGGGGAATACAAATGTTTGTTTCTACAACAGAGTAGAGAATGGTATTTGGGGATGTGAGCTGATTTGTTCTTCGCACATGTGTCTCACCTTCCTTACCCTTGAAGAAACATTGTTCTTTGAAGCTACTTTGTGAAGAGGAGCAGCTATAACCATAGTCATTCTTTCATAGTTACGTTTCTCAATTGAAATATGTTAATATGAAAAAAAAAAGAAATTGTTAATATGTACTATTTCAGTAATGTTACAAAAAGCAGCTGGTACTTGGTCATTGTTTTCCTGGCCAGGTATGTTTGGAGAGTCGTGTTAAATTGTTTAGTATACAATTTGGAGAAGAGTATTTCTCATTATATACTTACTTAGTCTGCTCTTAGAAAGATACACTATAAACACATGCATCTATAAACTACTAATCTCACTGAAATAATTTAAAGATACCCACAACCAGAAACATCTTTGTGTAGCAAAGCTAAAAATTCTTAGTTGTAGAGTATTGATTGAAACATTAGTTAAACTAGAAACACTTCTGATATCCCCTCAGCAGGCTTGAGTTTTGCATCCATACCAGTTACCAGTAAAAGCATTGTATCCATTAGTTCTCATTTTGCCGTTAGAAACCAAGTGACTTGTTTATGGCCAGTCTTTGTTTTCCTGGTTATGGTGGGGCTTCCCCTGGGAATAGAGGCCATGGCTCAGATCTGCTTTGATGCCAGCTTCTTTGTTGCAGATATGTTTGCTGTATCTCCACTGGGAAGTCCAATGTCCCCACACTCCCTGTCTTCAGACCCTTCTTCTTCACGGGATTCCTCTCCCAGTCGAGATTCTTCTGCAGCATCTGCCAGTCCCCATCAGCCCATTGTGATCCACAGTTCAGGAAAGAACTATGGATTTACCATCCGAGCCATCCGCGTGTACGTGGGGGACAGTGATATCTACACAGTGCACCATATTGTCTGGGTAAGAACAGAGCATCTTTCTTGTCCACTTTCCTTTCTAAGCAGTCTAGAGTGTACACCTATTAACTGAAACATAGTTGATCCTGATGTGTTTTATTTTTCTGTGGCACTTGGGACCCATTTTATTTCCCTTTTAATGTCCTTATCTCTATTTCTGCGATAGAATTGGGTATAACCCATGCTAGTCATTTCACCCAACTCTGCCCCAGTTTCTGTAATTGTTTGCCCATTCTTATGTATCAATCTGGTGAACATAAAGACCACCCTCTTTGTATCCCTATATTGTCCTTTAAAATATATATATATGTATATATATGTTATATATACATATATATACATAAATAGCATAATATACATATTTTTTCAGTTATGTGTATGTCTGAGTACAATAGGCCAGAGGTGCTATTTAACCCAGAGTTGGGGTTAAGAGACAATTGTGAACCACCTAGCATGGGTTCTGCGAACGGAGTTGAGATTCTCTGCAAGAACTGTGCTTTGTGGAGCCAGCTCTCCAGCCCCTGTCCTTCATCTCTCCAGCCCCTGTCCTTTGCATTTTTTTTCTTGCTTTTCAAAAATTATATTCTCACTCACTTGAGTTTTTTTTTTTTTTTTTTAACGGAAACATGGAAATTCCCCTATTAATTTAGAACCATAGCCTTTTTGAGCCCATATTAGGAGCTCAGGATCATTCCCAAAGTGACTCCAAATATCCTGGCAGAAGAAACAATAGGCATCAGGGTTGTCATTTGTTGACTTATGAATATGTACTCTCCTCTTGGACCATAGAACGTAGAAGAAGGAAGTCCCGCATACCAGGCAGGACTGAAGGCTGGGGATCTGATCACACACATCAATGGAGAGCCAGTGCATGGCCTTGTCCATACAGAAGTCATTGAGCTCCTGCTGAAGGTACTGTCTTCCTATGTCCTGGCCATGCAGAGGCAGCAGTAACCCCAGGGAGTCAGTACTGTGAGATCAGGTTGTCTTGTGGCATGGCTGGCTCCATAGCCAGTCACACCACTGGAAGGAATGTAGTGGTCAGAAGTCTGACCAGAAGCAAAGCCACTACGACCTCTCTGGGATCATGCTGTGAAAAGGTGTCCTTGAACGTACAGTCTTATTACCTACTTCTGGTTCTCACTACTAATCCTACAGAATGTGAATTCTCTTTGTTCATATGCCTCATGTAGTAGATTCCATTTGGGAGTTACCAGTTCCAAGGGTGAGTGTCAGTAGATTGTTACTCTAGTATAAGAGGAGACAAAATACTGAATAAGTGTGAAGGCAGAGGTGTAAAGGTTCTAAGAGTTGGCAGTCCTTTGAAAGATGGAACTTTAGATGTATTTACATGTACTCTAAATGATAAATGGAGGAATGGTCCTAGCAGTTTGGGGCTCCTTTCCCTCCCTCTCCTTTATATGCCTAAGTTAAATTTCCATGGGGATCATTTCCTACTTAAAAGGAGCGTGGAACGGAGCCTGTGGCACCAGATCCCAGGGAGCAGGAATATAAATGTAGAGTGGTGCACATTTATCCTCCCGGGCGAGCCTTTTGTGATTCTTGATTTGCTTCGTGCTAACCCCAGAATATAAAGTCGAAGATACACAGATAGCTGAACTTGAATTCAATTTTAAATTTTTCTCAGGAAAAAAGCCTGCTTTATCTGGGATGAGAATCACAGTCCGTCCTTATACAATTTTTGGACAACCTCTTATTTCATGACCAGCTAGAGAGATTTGAGCATCAACAACAACAACAAAAAAAAGAAAACCCATTAGGGAGAAACAGGATAAATGTGTACAACTATAGCCCCTATGCACGGATTAAATAACAGTTGAGACCTCATAAATATTGTTAATACCGGGACTGAGGGATGTTCTTTGCTCTCAGAGAGTACAGGACATGTATATGAGAAAAACAACTTAATTATCCCAGGCTGAAGCAGAGAAGGAACATTGTGCTTCTAGAGAGAACATTCTAAGTAAGGGAGAGGTATGCCAGGGGAGTGACAGTGACGTGGAACTTGAAAGAAAATAAGGAATTTGAAGGCACTGGCAGAAGTGTGGGTGTGCAAAAGTCTTTCAACACAGATGCATTTAAATGCCTGTCCCTGTTCCTCCTTCATTCCCCAGGCTTATCTAAGGACCAGTTTTCAAAGGGCTTAGGGTCGAAGGGTCCAAAATCAATAGTTTCTGCATCCTAAGGTCCAGGGTGAGCTAGTGGATAGAAAGGTATTCCTCTTTATTAACTCGTGTTATTAATTAAAAATTGGCCTTCAGTGTAGGGCTCAGCAAGTTTATAGAGTTAAAGTGAATCATAGAGTTCTCCTTTATATCTCAGTGTGACAACAGGAGACAACACAGCTACTTGAGATTTGAGAACTTAGTTCTATACAACAATCCATCCTTTTACGTTCTGTCTAACTAGGGAGGGGTAACATTCCCAGTTAAGCAGCCCAAAGATGGGAGGCTGGGTAGAACTGCTGACTTTTGAGATTCCTAGGCTATAAAAGTCACCTGAAACTGTCTTAGACCACCTATGACAGACATCAAGAAAGAACACAGACTGCTGAGTTTCAGGAGCCACTTCACCCACAGTCTGGGATCCTGTGGTCCCCTGTCTTATAGATGACTGTGGAGAGTTTGTCTCCTATTGAGAACTAGACTACTGTGTCTTTCAGTTTTGTGGGGACTGTTGAGAACACAGGACAAAGAAGGTCATGAACTCCAAAGTCCCATGGCCCTACCTAGGAGCTCACTGTCACTGTGTGTGACCTTTGGAGCTGGAGAGTAATTCTCTCAGTTGTCAGTCATCCTACTGGTACCTTAGATCAGTGATATTTCTCAAGCAAATTTTCATTTGTTTGTTTTATCTGTTTGTTTTTCTTTCTGTGTAACCTTGGCTATCCTAGAACTCACTCTGTAGATCAGGCTGGCCTCAAACTCATTGAGATCCTCCTGCCTCTGCCTCCCAGAGTGCTGGGATTAAAATCATGTGCCACCACTGCCTGGCAAGCTAAAGGAACTATATGGTATAAATGGTAATTGCCTTAGGTAGCCTCCTATTGCTATGATAAAGACCATGGCCAAAAGCTACCTGGGGATGAAAGGTTCTAGTTCATTTCAGAACTTAGAGTCAGTCCATCATGAGGAGATGTAAAGGCAGGAGTGGAAGCAGGGACTGAAACAGAGGTCATAGAGGAATACTGCTTCCTCAGTCTTCCTTCCTATATGTCCCAAGACCATCTGCCCATGTGTGGCATGGTCAACACTAGGCTCTGCTCTCCTACATCAATGAAAAATCAAGAAAACTTCCCACAAGACAGTCAGATGGGGGGCATTTTCTCAGGTTAGGCTTTCTCTTCCTAGATTACCCTAGTTTGTCTCAAATTGATTAAAAAAATCCTAACTAACCGACAGAGATATAAATACATACATCCATAGATATATATGTATATATAATATATTCTATATTACATTGTATACATATATTAGTATGCAGATACATAATATATGTATATATACATGATAGATTACATACACATGTATATATATTTATATATATACTTATATATTTATATCTGTGCTGGTTAGTTATACATATGTATACAGTATAATATGTTATATATACATGTATATATCAATATAGATACATACATTTGTATGTATTTCTATATACTATATATTGCATTCTTCATAACAGTAGTGTGGTATATGCAGAATAGCTCCTACCTCAGCCTGTATTTATTTCATAGCATATAGATGTTTATGGAAGAAGAAAAATAAGTTGAATTTATGTTGTATCTTAACATGATTCTGAATTTCTAAACCTCTCTTCTTGCTTCTGTGAGATTGTATATGTAGTCCCCCTCCCACTAGAAAAGGTTTGTGGAAATGTCTTAGAGAGCCAGCTGGCCCTCTGTGTGAACTTTTACCCCACCTTGTGACTATGATCACCTCCTACAACCTACAGCAGCTCCATCACACGGTACAGTCACGGTGGGCCACTGGAAGGGTGCAAGCATGGTGGGGTATACCATGTCTGGGCACCTTCAGAGCTATAGAGTGCTCTGGCACCCATTTAAGGCAGTAGATCGTGCCTCTAGTTCATCAGAGAAGCACTCAAGAGCACTAACTGGCATAACAAAACAAAGAAGATGTGAGGGTTTTCATTATCGCCCCGGTGAACTGGGTAGTCATGCAGCTTTCTTCCAAACTTAAGCAGCAATTCTTGAACAAAGAGTGTAAAGTGACCAGCATTGGCAGTGCGCTTCTACACGCCATGCTGTGGCAAGCTTCACACCGGAGTGACAGCTCTGGTTAATATCCCTGGCTGTCGTTCCCATGGTCTTTCATATTTGCTAAGTATTTACAGCATCTCATGACACCCTTAGAAAACAGTGGCAAGATCACTAGTGTGGCTATGTGTACTTGGGCAGAAGCACAGGAACTACATGCATTTATCTTATGGATGGAGCATCCCATTGCTGCACGTTTAGTCTCATTTTCCCTTACAGCATTGAAGTAGACCTGCTGTGAAAGCTTCAGCTCACATGTATGGGGAAGTGGGTCCAATAGCAGTCAGCAGTGTAGACTGGAATGAGTGGATGGTCATTCTTGATGAGATGGCCAGTTCTCTCAAACCTTCCCTTACAGAAGAGCTTGACACAGGATGGGATCAATCTTTCTAAAAGAACTTCATGGTCTTTCTTTAACCCTTCTGTCATATAGATAGGAACCATATTGTCCCAGTTTTCAGCCCTTGCTCAGATGTCAGGCTTAACCCGTACAATTAGAGAACTTTTCACTCAGCCATATCGCTTTGTTTAAATTCTTAGTTCATAAGAGAATCTCTAGGCCTCACCAGCACCTGGTTCAGTAACTTCAGGAACTCTGGGAGCTTCTCCAGTACGGGGTAGGGACAACCAAATGGTATGACTGTCATCCTTCCATATTTCCTTATATTTCCAGAGCTTTGGGCTAAATACTGCAAGAGCCATCAAAAACAACACAGGAACATAGTTAAAGGGGAGCTGAGGTTATAGCTCATTTCAAGGGAAAATACTTCCCTTGCAAGCATGGGCACTTGAGTTTGATCCTCTAGAACAGTGGTCCTCAGCTTTCCTAATGCTGTGATGGTGACCCCCAGTCATAAAACTATTTCAGTGCTACTCCATAACTGTAATTTGGCTACTGTTATCAATCCTAATGTAAATATCTGATATGCAGGATAGCTGATAATGTGACCCCTCCCAAAGGGGTCATGACCCATAGGTTGAGAACCACTACTCTAGAACCGTATAGGTGCAGACACCTGGATTCAGTGGTTCTTATGTTCTCACTACTGGGGAAGCAGAGACAGAAGTGTCTCTGGCTTTGCTGACCAGCCAGGTTAGCCTACTTGGTGAGTTCTAGATCATGTGTCAAGAAACAAGGTAGACAGCACCAGAGAACAGTCAGGTAAGGATGTCTTTGTGCGCACGCGCACACACACACACACACACACACACACACACACACACACGCCACGTGATCCTACACGACATTCATACACATATATAGCTAATAAAGCCAGAGCACTTGGCACCTGACAGGCTCTGCTGGGTTTTACACAACTTCACGTGACCCTCGGTTCTTCTCTGAGGCAGATGCTATAAATAGAAGTGTCCCCACTTTCCAGACACACAAACCAAAGTAGAGAGACCTGAGCAAGGCAACTACCACCATCTGCTAGGACAGTGATTTCAACCCAGGCAGTGTGAGTCAGAGGCCGTGCTTTCAGTGCCTACCGCACACTTCTCCAAGACTTCTCCAAGCATCTCATTACCTCATCATTCACAGTAGGAGGCCTAGCAACACCAAACTATAATCAAAGTGCTAAACATAAGGAACAGATTGTAAACGTGGCAGAAGTTCAGAAGGAAAGCCTACCAGCACCGAAAAAGCTCAAGAGAACTGGGGGTTAATCTGTGCAGGCCTTCAAAGATGGTTGGAGAGTTTAGTAAGCTGTAAAGTAGATTCTGGATAGCGTGGGTGAATGTGAGGTAGGTGGGTGGGTCTCAGGTGTTGTGAAGTCCACACTGAGCCTAGTAGGTTGCTGGGGTAAGGTGTGCCACCAGGCTGGAGCTAGGGCGGAGGATGAGAGTCAGGGCTCTCATAAGGGAAGGAAGAGACCTTGACTCAGTTCAGCCCACTTAAAATTCCTTCCCTCCCACTGTGCACAAATCATGGAAAGGCTTGCAGTAAAAGTGAATTAGCCTGACATCCAGCAGTCTCCTTGCCATTTCTGTTGTTGCTGCCATTGTTTTTCAGACAGCTCTCACAGAATTCCTCTAAGAGTTCTCTCCCGCCTCAGGTTCCTTGTTAGCTCTGGCTGTAGCTAGGTGGATCCACTAGGTGGCAGGCTTCACAAATAAGCACCTAATATTTTTTTTTTTTTTATTCATTTACCATTTCTCCTGATGTTTCTGATTAATATTTGCACGATGCACCTTGTGCATTTTTATTATAGGAGCTGTCTTTGGTGTATGTATATCAGTTGAACAAATTGCTTTTTGAAAAGTCATAGGTAGAAACGAACAAAAAGTGGGTTTAGTTTTTGTTGAAGGAGGCATTTATTCGGAGCCTTGCAACAACGTGTTGAGTCAGCAGGCCCTGCTCCTCTCTGTTTTCTAATGAGAAGCACTCGTGATTTGTACTCTATTTATCTGACACAATTTTATCATGCGTATGCCTCCTTCATTTCTCAGTGATCTAGTTCTCTGAGCATACCCCACACGGCCCTCCACGATGTTTTGCTGACCACCGCTGTGAGGAGCACAAGCTCATCTGACTGTCTCATCGACTGGAGAGGTAGAGGGAGGGGACCAGGCAGCCCACGTGGAGCAGCTTGGGAAGGAGGAGTACTTGGGGATGAAGGACAGAGTAACCAGGCTTTGACGATTCCATCTACCATCATGACTTTGAGAGCAAGAATCTTGGGTTCCTTGAAACTGTTATCGTTATCTCTAGTCTGACAATGACAGTCCTTTCTCACCTCGGGAGTAGTGACGCAACCCTCGGATCTTGACCATAAGAATAAAGATTATACGTGGGAATGGCTTTAAAACTGAACTGTACTTTTAAAACACCAGGTGGCATTGCTAGCCTCCTACAAAGATATGAAAGTCTGAGCCAGGTGTGGTGGGACATAACCATAATTCTAGCCCTTCAGAAGCTATGAGGAAGGACTGGCACATGTTTGAGGCCAGTGAGGGCTACCCTGTGAGTTCTGAGCCAGCCTGATCTACAGTGTTAGACTGAGCTTTTTAAAAAAACAGAAAAGAAAAGCCAATGTTGAGATGCATTTGAATGCAAGCTCCAGTGGCTCATGGGATGTGAGCCCTAGTGATCAAATGGAGGTGTATGTGTATTCCCTATAGGAAAGTGGAAAAGCACGCCCATGAAAGATGAGTCCCAGCTGCCTTGTTGCCCCTTTCATCCATCACAGGGTTGGGGGGGGGGGTGTAATGATAACATTGTATCATCACGGGTTCATTCAGTTGATGAGGGCATCCTTCCAAGAATCTTCAATAGTGAATTTTCCATTTGGTGAAAAATAGGCCAACCTCTCCCATTAAAGAAAATGTAAATGTTTGAAAGTTTTACATCTACATGTAAGACACACAATTTATCTTTCTGTTGGAATTCAGACTCCATCTACCTAAAATATTTTCTTCAAATCTATTATTAGGTGGGAGATTATACTTCTAAAATGATATGCAAAGAGCTATGGGGGCAATAATAAAACACCATGTGTTTTCAATAATAAGCTAAAGGTAAAACATGAACAAAGAGCCCCCTGAAGCAGTGGTGGTCAGCCTATGAGTTGTAAACCCTGGGGTTTGCAAACTAGATATCCTGCATATGAGATGTGTATGTGCACTGGGATTCAGAACTGTAGCAGAATCACAGTTGTGAAGTAGCGGTAAAATAATTTTATGGTTGGGGGTCACCACAACTGTATTAAAGGGTCACAGCATTGGGAAGGTTGAGAACCACTACCCTATAGAAATATAAATAACTAATGAACCATTAAGAGCAACAGTGGGGAGACGCCAGTAGGCAGCCAATACAAGACATGTCCTTAGAGAATCTTTGATGAGAGGTTTCCAGACATGTGAGATGGAAAATAGAGAGCTATAGATGTGGCATTAAAATTGTTGATAAGATGCATATATATTTTTATACATGCTCAAAGAATGACTAGTATGCACTAGGGATGATATGGCTTTGTAATTTAATGCCAGGGTGTTTCTTAGCATGCACCGAGGCCCTCCATCTGATTCTCATGATTGCTCCTCAAAAACAATTAAAACCCAGCAGGAGATAGATTGAAATATCATCAGTTGTAGCTGAGTTTTTTTTTTCTTTTACTTATGCTTTCCCATTTTTGTTATTGTTTCATTTTGGTTTTTTCTTATAATAGCATCCGATACTTCCCAAGCAGGGGAAAGAAGGTAGCTATCAACCAAGCACAGATCTGCTTTCCCAGTCTCCGTTCCCACAGCAGTTATCTTCCCATTGCTCAGTATGGCTTAGAACTTAGCTTCTAGGTAATAGTCCTAGCATTTTAAAAGGCCCTTGTTCTTGGGCTACATGTCCTTTCAAGTTTATCATAGCCACTTCTGACATTGAAAGACTGTATTTACTCCCAGGCTGTTATGACATGCAAGAAGAGATTGTAGGTACCAGAGTCTCTGCCCACCTGATCCGGCATCCCTAGGCCTGGCTGCTATTCCCCTTCATTTCTAGGACCTAGCCAGTAATTCCCATCCCAAGGTGAAGTGAAAGGACTCAGAAGCCCACCGGGAATTATGTCACTATGCGTAACCTGGTTAGAGAGCTTTCCCCATGGGCTGACACATAACTTCCCAGCTCTGCAAAGTGACAGGTTTTATGACAATAAGAGAGGAACCTTCTAACATCATTACAAATAAAAGTCTCATTCGGTTCTGCCACCCTATGATTTCTAGGTCAAAGAGAAACAGGAAACAGAGAAAGAAGGAAAATATATCAAGCAAGACCAGACAGCTCCTGGGCACATTTATATTTGATACATATGGATGAAGATAGCTGTTATTTATAGAGTCCTTTCTGTGTGTCACACTTGGTGCTAAAGGCTTTGCAAACTCTCATTTACTCCTCTGCTGAGCTCTAAGAGCTGGTGGGGTCCTGCTGGGAGCTAGGACAGTCTATGAGAAGCAGCGGAGGGCAAGCAGCCCCACTGAACTTGGATTTGACTCCAGTATATAGACTCCCATCTACAGCCCACTCGCCAAAGAGACTTGTTACTTTACCTTCTCCCCCATTTGAATTGGCAGGACCTCATGGGTCCAGCATTATTTATCAGCAGGGGGCGCCTTCACATGATGGACCTATCTTTTTAATTGTCTTTGAATCTCTGATAGTTCTGATCTTGCATCTTCATGGCGTTTCTTTTTAACACCACCTCAACTTTTTTTTTTTTTTTTTAGAGTGGGAATAAGGTGTCAATCACCACTACCCCATTTGAAAACACATCAATCAAAACAGGACCAGCCAGGAGAAACAGTTACAAGGGGCGGATGGTGAGACGAAGCAAGAAGTCTAAGAAGAAGGAAAGTCTAGAAAGGTAAGTTGGGTCAGCCTTCTTGAAAGGGTTGGCATCCACTTGTGTTGAGTAAAATATATTCCTTATGAAAAACGTATGTTTCACTAAGTATGAGAAATGTTATACTATAGTCCACAATAGACATTCAAGTTCAATAGCATTGCATGTATAGCAGAGTTATTGCTCTCAGTGTATATAGACTGCTGTTATTTCTTAGCATGTGCGGACACCATGAAAAGTCCTTTGCTGGTTTAAAAACAAATGTATGTGTGTGTGTGTGTGTGTGTGTGTGTGTGTGTGTGTGTGTGTGTGTTTACGTGTAGATACACACATGCCACAGTGCATCAGAGATCAGAGGATAGCTTCGGGAGCTAGGTCTCACTTTCAACCTTAGGCTCAGGGGACTGACCTCGGGTGGTCACACTCCTGTGGAAAGTACGTTTACCTGCTAAGCTATCTAAGCAGCTCCGCTGCATTTTTGTTTCTCTTTGTGGTGGTGGTGTTGTTGCTGCTGCTGCTGCTGCTATATTAGTTTAAGCCTTTAGGCATCATTTCAGGAGAGTTGGATTTGACACACTTGACCATCAGGCAGCTTTCCACATGAAATCTGCACTTAAAAATTTCATGTATGTGACTAAGGAAGTCTTTTATTTTTATTTTTTTTATTTTGCTTGTCTGTTTTTCAATATCATATATCAAAAAGAAAAACCACATATTTAAGCCTTTGAAATAAGCCTGGGAATAAAAGGCCCTGTGTGACTGAAATCTAGTGAGGTGGCACATATTGGCAGACAAAGGAAGCACTGAAAATTCTGTGTACAGACTAAAGCATGTACAAACCTGTGCTCTGGGAAGGAGGGTTTCTTCCCAATCTAGGCATGGCTCCTCTGAGCTACTGTAGCCGGGATCCTTTTTTACCTGAGCCTGCGTCTCCTCATGCTGAGTTTGGAAAGAAAGATAAAGGAAGTGATCTAATAAAAGTTATTTCTTAACTCCAGGAAAAACAAAGTCATATAAGCAGAAAAATAACATAGAGCCCACCTGAGGCAGAGAGCCCTGCAGGAGCCACTTAAGTAATCAGATTGGTGTGGTATTAGAAGACAGAGGTGACTTTATGAATTTAATTCTAATTTCATGGTGGTGTTGAGGTTCTTCTATTTGGTTTAAGTACTGGGCATTGGGCAGGGGCCTCTTACACCTAGCAATACCCTTGGCCTCCCTTTTACTTTTAGCTGTTGTTTTGTTTTGAGATGGGAGTCCCTGTTTCCTAGGGTGGGCTTAAATTCTCCCTGTAGCTTTGTTTAAATTCATTTTGTAGCTCCTGGTAGCTTTAAATTCATTTTGTAGCCTAGACAGTCCTTGAACTTGAGATCCTCTGGCCTCAGCCTTCCAATGTGCCGGGATTACAGACCCGTACTTCCTGACTCAGTCTCTCGTTTTTCATGGTTGGATAGCAACAGATAAGTCCCAAACGTGGAAAATCTAAAATAACCATGGAAGCATATGAGTTCTAGAGTGTCATATACGCTACAGAGACAGAAGTAGAAGCAGGTACAGGAATAGAAGGTGGTCATTCTGCAGACTGAGATGAAAGCAGAGCGCTTCTTCACGGGCTTACAGAGACATCTGGCTGCTTTTTATGTGTATGGTGTTCTGCCTACCTACATGTTGATGTACCACATGCTTGTCTGGTGCCCACAGAGGCCAGAAGAAAGTGCCCGGTTCCCTGAAACTGAAGTATAGAGATGCTCTTAACTGCTGAGCCATCTCTCCAGCTCCTCATCTGTCATTTTATCCTAACTGCATCTATTTTCCTTTTATACAAGTTCTAAGATCACTCTGGGTCTCTTGAAGGCACACTTTCTATTTTCATTATTTAGGCTACACAGGAAAATGTTTTAATGTTTAGCATTATGACAGCTCTCTGTTAAGCTTAGCAGGGCTGGCATAGGCATCTGTGGTTAAAAAAAAAAAAAAAAAGTACTGTGTGCAGCTACGGCACTGAGAAGCCTTGGACACCCAGACATTTTTTTCTTATCATGAACTCTTTTAACACCGAGTGCGCATTGGTGTCTGCTGCCCACTGATACAGGGGCCTCGGCTTCACCTCGCTCTGTGCTTTCCATAGAAACACACAGCACACATTGCGTGGGGGCATATTTAAAAGTCCAAGCACGGCAATCAGCCCTTTACAAATAAAGGCCTCTGCCCCAAACCTGTTACCGTAAAGCAAGTCTATTCCCAAGTCAGTCGTCAGTGGAAGACAAGTCCTATCTTTTGATTAAGTCACACCAATACATACAAGGCGTAAATGGACTCAGAAGTAGAGTTTTAATAATTTATAACTTTCCTACTGTTCCTTGCTCTGTGAAATTGAGACATTCTTCCTGTGTACTGTCAGCCTCCTAAGCCACGAGAAAGTTATCAGCACCGAAGCGGCATGCTACCGTTTAGTAGGTCTGCTGTCTTGGCGCTGTGGGACTGGGTGGGACTGAAATCTTAGCTCCCGTGAGGATTGTCTTACGAAGGTCCTGAGCCCTGTGCTCCTTGTCCACTCAGGAGGAGATCTCTCTTCAAGAAGCTGGCCAAGCAGCCTTCTCCTTTACTCCACACCAGCAGAAGTTTCTCCTGCTTGAACCGATCCCTGTCATCTGGAGAGAGCCTCCCGGGTTCCCCAACTCATAGCTTGTCCCCAAGATCCCCAACACCCAGCTATCGTTCTACCCCCGACTTCCCATCAGGTGAGTGGATCTTCTCGCCTAGACAGCCCTAGAAAAGAAGGGATGAGCTAGGCAAGGCTTAGGAAAGCAGGCTGAATCACATATGACAGACAGCACTCACAGAGAGGACACAACTGGGGGGGCCATTCCACCCATCAGAATAAAGCAGGTAAGAGGGCTTGTGGGGAAGCCTTCCCTGAACTTCTGGGACCAGGAGTTGACTTTCCCCAGACCCAGGATGGGATGGAAGTATAGGAAGAAATGGAAAGACGTCTGGTTGCTCATGGTCTCATATTTTCCACCCACAGGTACAAATTCCTCCCAGAGCAGCTCCCCAAGTTCAAGTGCCCCCAATTCTCCAGCAGGTTCAGGGCACATCCGTCCCAGCACCCTCCATGGCCTGGCCCCCAAACTCAGCGGGCAGCGATACCGCTCTGGAAGACGGAAGTCAGCTGGTAGCATCCCACTCTCCCCACTGGCCAGGACACCCTCTCCAACTCCACAACCTACCTCTCCTCAGCGTTCACCATCCCCACTGTTGGGACACTCCCTAGGCAATGCCAAGATCACTCAGGCCTTTCCCAGCAAGATGCACTCTCCCCCGACAATCGTCAGACACATAGTGAGGCCAAAGAGTGCAGAGCCGCCCCGCTCCCCACTGCTGAAGCGTGTGCAGTCAGAGGAAAAGTTGTCACCCTCCTATGGCAGTGACAAGAAGCTCCTGTGCTCCCGAAAGCATAGCCTGGAGGTGACACAGGAGGAGGTGCAGAGGGAGCAGTGTCAGCGGGAAGTGACATTGCAGAGCCTAGAGGAGAATGTATGTGATGCGCCTTCCCTCAGTCGAGCCAGGCCTGTGGAGCAAGGCTGTCTGAAACGCCCTGTGTCCCGGAAGCTGGGCAGGCAAGAGTCTGTGGATGACCTAGACCGGGACAAGCTGAAGGCCAAGGTTGTAGTAAAGAAACCAGAGGAGAAACATGAATCCCACCAGAAACCTCACAGCCTTGGTGGTGATTCAGAAAGCTATGCTCTCTTCAGGCTGGAGGAGAGAGAGAAAAAAGTGTACCCCAAGGGGTTGGAAAGGTCGGGTCATTTTGAAAACACATCAGTAGAGTCGCCTTCTCTGGGTAGCCTGCTGAAGGACACTCGTCACAAGCAGGCCAGTGTGAGGGCCAGCGAGGGGGTGACCTCAGACGGGGCAGCTTGCGGCCTGGCCCCCGGGGAGCACAGCCCATCTCTAGGCGACTTTAAACGGGCTTCAACTTCTGGCATCCTCCATGAAAGTGTGTGCCCCATCTCTGACAGGCCTGGAAAGGTTGAGTACTCAGAGAAGGCCTCTCAGGCCAAAGAGCTCCTGCGAAGTGAGAAACTAGACAGCAAGCTGGCTAATATTGATTACCTCAGAAAGAAGATGTCACTGGATGACAAAGACGACAGCCACTGTGCTATCCTGAAACCCAAGATAGCATCTAGCACCCATGAATGCCTGCCAGGGAATCCTGTGCGGCCCATGGCTGGGCAACAAGAGACCCTGCCAGCCTCTGAGAGCCGGGCGTTCATCAACAGTACCCACACATCTCAGATGAGTGGTGTTTCCTTTGTTCCTCTCAAAGCCTTAGCTGGCCGGGTCGAGAATGGAGGGGAGAAAGCAGGCTTAGCTGCTCCCGAGTCCCCTGTCAGGAAGAGCCCCTCCGAGTATAAGCTGGAGGGCAGGTCAGTTTCATGCCTGAAGCCGATCGAGGGCACACTGGACATTGCTCTCCTGTCTGGACCCCATGCCTCCAAAACAGAGTTGCCTTCCCCAGAGCCTGCACAGAGCCCCAGCCCAGGCATCAGCGTGGGACCATCAGTACCACCAGCGTTTCCCAGTAGTAGTGGGAAAAAGGGAGATTCCACCAGTCTGAGAGAACCTGCCTCAGCCAACTTAAAAGTGAATAAATCTTACCTGCTGGAGCCTCGGTTCCTGCCCCCAAGCCGGGCTCTCCAGGACCCTCCCACAGCTCCTGGGCCAGAACCGAAGTCAAAGCAAGAAAGGAAGATCATTCATCCTTCTGCCAGGAGCACAGCAACACCTGTCAGAGAGAGCAGCCCCCAGCAGCAAGAGGGTGGTCCCTCCACACACCAAGACCGCGCCACTGGCCCAGGGCAGACCCTACCCAAAGTGGACCTACCCAGGCTGTGTATGCCAGCTCCACTCCCACCGGAAGGGACGCCCTCAAAGGAGAAACCATGTCTGAAGGAACCATCCGCAAAGGTGAAAGGTGAGTGGTCTGCCGTGAGGGATGATGGACACAGAGATCCCTGTGTGAAGCTGTGCCCTGCAGAGACTGGTAAAGCCAGTGACAGTTCCAAACCCCTCCCTTCCGGGGGAAAGACCCACCCAGATTTCTACAAGCAAACCCAGACTTCGGAGAAAGCAGGGGCGTGTGCAAAAACAAACCACAAAGATAGCCAAGATGAGGCGAAGTCCCTGGCCAGGGAGGACTCAGCTTCACTTTTGTCTGAAAAGGAGATAGGCCGGGCAAGAAAAGGCCCAGAACCTAAAACGGAAGTTCCTGCTACCAGGTACCCTCCCCAGCCGCCAGGAATTGAGGGCGAGAAGCGCGAAAAGCTCTCTGCTGCCCCCTCTTGGCAGAAACAGGCTCCCAAAGAGCCAGAGAGGAAGGAACAGGCCCCGCAAAGGTCTGGAGGCAGTGGCCCTCAACAACCCTCATCCACCAAAGAGCTGTCTAACTCAGCAGCCTGGCAGCATGGCAGTTCTCCAAATCACACTTTAAAGAAAGAGCCGGCAACCAAAGCTGCTGCCGCAGAGCCAAGCACCTGCCTTCAGGACTCTCCCCGATCTGCTACAGCCACCACCACTGCCCTTGCCACTGCTACCACCAGTGCCGGGCACAGTGACTACAGTAGCCATAAGTCCCGGCCTGGCCCCGACCCCAGCCCTTCAAAGTCTAAGCACCAAGACAGGTCCCTCTCCTCACAGAAGCTGAGTGCTGGATCTGCAAAAGGCAAAGAGCCTGTCACTCAGCCGCTTGGCGGTTCTATCAGAGAGGGCAAGGGTGGAGGCAAGGGTCCACTGGACACGTTTTCTGCTGCCCTGGCCACCCAGGGCAAAGCAAGTGATGTGCTTGTGCAGGGAGAAGGCAGGGTCACTATGATACTCCACGCTGAAGAGAGTCCCCTAGATGCCACACTGAAAGCCACCAATGGAGGGGGTCCCCCAGAGATGGAGGAGAAGCATCTACCCAGACAAGGACATCCAGGCCTCGGCGAAGCAGCAGACCAGAAGCTTCTCACGGCTGGAGAAAAGCAGAGCCTGTCTCCAAAGCATCCGAAACCATCCACTGTGAAAGATTGCCCAAGTCTGTGCCGACAGACAGACAAAAGCCCAAGTCAGCAGGCTACCACTGGGGACAGGAAGGCAGAAGGAAAGAAATGCACAGAAGCACTTTATGTTCCAGCCCCAGAGGGCTACAAGCTGGAGGCCAGCCCTTCCTTCCACCATGGTGAATCTGGACACAAAGGCTCAGAGAGGCCAGGCATGGGCATGGGGAAGGGCTTCTCTGAGTCCAAGGGGAAAGGGCCTGGTCCCCAGAAGCCGCTGGCGGAAACAGGCAAGCCCAGCGGGATGAAACGGTCACCCTCCGCCACTGTGCAGAGCTCTCTCCGCTCAGCTGCTCCTCCAGAAAAGTCTCTGAGTTACTCAGCCAGCTTTCCTGAGGCCCAGCCTGGAGTGCGAGATGTCCCTGCAGCCAGCAGCAGTCCCTCATCATCTGCCAAGGCTACAGGGGGGACCTCAGAATTCCCAGCCCCCAGCAGCAGGGATCACAGGAAGTTTCAGTCTGGAGGAGACGGCCGAAACCAAATGATAAAGAGTGACTCTCTGCCCTCCTTCCGCCTCTCCAACTCTGCTCTGGAGTCACAGTTCCAGGATCCACCGGTGCCCAGCACAGCAGGCTACCGAGACAGAGCCCTGTCAGTAACTGCTGCTACAGGAGAACCCAAAGGGAGAGAGCTTACCCAGCCTCCCCCAGTCAGGAAACAACAGAATGTGGCCAGGGAGGTGACCAGAGCACCCCCAGCCCCAAGCACAGAACGCTCTCTCCCTCTTTCCTCAGAGAAAGACTTCGTGGTTCGGCAGAGAAAGGGCAAGGAGAGCTTACGGAGCAGTCCTCACAAAAAGGCCTCCTAACATGCAGCTCTAGCGGCAGGGCTATGAGACCCAGCCCGAGCGTAGCTGTGACTGGGTCTTTGTCACCTTACAAACCAGCACCGTATGGGAATGTCCTCCAAGCACAGCCAGAAGGCTCACTGAGGAGGAGGAGAGACAGAAAAAAAAAAGGGAACTTTCTTCCAGATGCCTTCCCAGTAGTAACCGGTAAAACTGTTGCCAGATAGTGTTTGTACAAACCTGCCTTTCCAGCGGTGTGTTGGTGAGGAAGAGAATCTCTGTACATAACCTAGCAATGTGTTTGGTTCGGGATGTAGAGTGTGTACCTTGCTGCTGACCACCTTGTTGACCGAAGCTTTTCTAAATTGAACCTATTTGTTTTTTACCACTTAACCATAACGTAGTAATAAAGCAAAGTGGTCAGACTGGAGGTACCTGAAAATAGAAACCCACCCATAACTGCGTGTGTACACGTCCACCTATGTGTTTTGGTCTGTGGTTTGAGAATAGTTCAAAGCTCCATTTGTAGAAGTAGAGTTAAAGATGAAAGGAAGCCCTAAATACAGTAGATGGTGAGGTCTTTTTGTGTGTGTATTTAACCAGGATTTCTGATTATACTGAATCTGGCTACCTGTATTTCTGAGCTGCTGCATTTGGACACCTCCACTAGGAGTGGCCTGGACAGGGGGAGCTGGGCATCTCTTTGACAACCCTCATAGGGGACATGTTGACCCTCAGGTCCAAGTGGCCAAAAAGGCAATGGTCCTTGTCTCTGGGTTCTATGTCTGGTCTTCACTGGAGGACACACAGGGACTATAAACACACTGCAGGTCAGCTTTCTTCCTTTCTTTCTTTCTTTCTTCCTTTCTTCCTTTCTTCCTTTCTTCCCTTCCCTCCTTTCTAAGCTCTTATGCTCAGGCCTTTATGCTGTGAGTCCAAGAAGCACATGCTTATGGCAGGTGCTATACCAGCCCTGCCAGTGAGGAAACAGGCAAATCACTGGCTGCACACAAATCTGCTAGCACTTGGGTGGAGCGATATGCATTAGGCATCGGAAGAGGTTTTAAATTTGCTTTTTGTTGAGGAAAAGGAGGGGGGTGGATTTTGGCATCATAGCATATATATTAAAGAATAATCAGGACATCAGATACATTTTAATACATAGCTGGGGCCTTATGTTGTAGATGAAGCTTGCTGTTTTTAGCAAGTTCCTGGGTTTCACATTCATTTCTGATGCATCGAGTAGCTCCATACATTTCATAACACAATCTCTTTATTTGTATGCAAAAAAAATTTACTGTATTAATAAAGAGCATCATTTTGTAACAAAGAGACTGGAGCTATTTGGTGCTTGAATGTGAGCATCCTTTTTACTTTTGCTAAGCCTTATTTAAATTTTGTATACCATGAAATATGTAGAACTTGTCAGATCATTTTAGCTCTGAGGGTTTTTCTGGGTTGTTTCTGTTGTTGCGATGGTTTTTATGTTTTGTTTTGTTTTGTTTTTTGGTGGGATTTTTGTTTTTGTTTGGTTTGGTTTGGTTTTTTAATGGCTTGTTTTGAATTGTAAGATGGCACTTGCTGACTAAGACACAATGCAGACATATTTTTATAAGATGCTTGGGATCCATAACAAGACTTTGTTCTATAAGAGGAAAAAAAAATGACAAATGAATAATGAATCTAGCTCCCTACCCCTCGGGGGTGTCTTGGTGTCTGTACACCATAGGATTGTTTATGTAAGCACAGCCCTGTGGACTGTAAATCACCTATCGAGGTTGTAAGCACTCCAGAAACAAAGGCATCACATCACCAACTGCTTGGTTGCCCTTGGTTGCAAAGCCAGTTGGTGATAGGAAAAGGGAGTTTCCATTCCACCCCAGTCCTGCTCCCCAGACAGTTCCAGCCATCCCTCCATCACTACCTTGTGAAACTGTAGAACAAACAAGTATTTTTTACAAGAACTCAAATGGGTCTCAAAAAAAAATGGTCTCAAAGCTTATAATGCATATCTGGTTGGCAGATCTAATAGCCCAATCCTTCTTCACTCAGACATCAGGACAGGTCTGTCCAGGAGGTAGTTCATGGTTTACAGCCTTTGCTTTTTAACTGTCCAGTTTTCTTTAAAGCACAGCGAGCTGCTTGTTTACAAAGAATATTTTTATGTATATTTTGTATAGTGTATTATCATTTTGCCAAATTTGTTTTTGCATTTTGGACGAGTAAAGGAGTACTTAAGGTTGCTTACATGTGATACCTGTTTGTTGTTGTGGAATCTCCCCCAACCAGCTGGTAGAATCTCTCCCGTGTTCTCTTAGGTCAGTCTTTGTGTGGTTGTAAGATGTGCCCCTCGGTAGCGCTCCCAGCTGTAGACTTACCAGCTTCAGTTTGTTAGGATCTGTGCAATAAAGTGTTTGCAGTCTTATTTTCTCTGCGAAATATCCCCCATGAATGTCATAATTGTTGTATATTGAACAAATATTTATACTTATGCAGTTGCATAACATTGAATAAAAATTTAGCATGAAAGATGACTGGTGTGGGTTTTTTTTTTTTTTTTAGGATGTACAGGTACAAGCCACATACACATGATTGATCCCTTGGGTTCTCTAGGACTGCTGCTTTTTTGATGAGAGAAATGGTGCCTCTTTTCTTGTTGCCCTACACAAATAGTTTGTTCCTCAAGGAAAATCTAGCTTATTCGTCCTGTTTTGTGCCCCCAACCCTCCACAGGATATCCTGACGTACCCACGGATACTCAACACCTTCCCAGCAAAGAAATCTCATCTCCTGTGACTCTCCATGCTCTTTAAGATCCCAGTCTAATGATTACTCCCAGTTTCAGAGACTCTCCCCCACCCCCTTTCCTTGCTTCCTTCTTTGCTGGCCAAAGAAGCATATGTACTTGATAGTTTTCAGTCCTCCAGTTACTCTCGATACCAGGGTGTGGCTTCTACATACCTACCGTCCATCCTGGTTCGAGGGGCAGGCGCAGTGTTCCTTAAGTACCAAGACCACTCCCCAGCATCATGTATGTGGCCCACATCCCACTATTGACCAGTATCCCCCAACACAACTCCCTTCTAATTTGAATCAGACTTTCTTCTCACGTGTGTATGCCCATGTGAACACACTTACACAGAAATCCAGCACTCACTCCCATTCTCTAATGTTCCTCCCTTCCCCCAGACCTCCTTGTGTTCCCCATCTTTCCTCTGCTCACCTCCTAATTTTCTACCAAAAAGATTTCTCTCTGGTAAAACAAAACAAAGCAACAAAACAAAACCAAAAAAAAAAAAAAACAAAAAAAAAAACAAAAAACAAAACTCATGTCTGATCATTTATACAAACTGTCATTAACCCCCACCCCCAAGCCCTGCTCTTCTGCCCTGAGCAGCTTTAGTTTAGACTGTCGCTGTCTCTGCCCAAAGTGACTGTAGAAACTTCCCCAGTTTCCTTCTGTACTCTCAGCCCTCCCTCTACTCTGTTTCTCACAATGACCCTAGAGAGATTTTACACACACACATACACGTACACAGTACTGCTTCAAGTATTTAAAAACCTCCCTTAAACATTCTTTTTCAGTCTATCTTTTAGGACATTTCCCATTATTTTTTTTTTTAAAGATTTATTTATTTTATGTATGTGAGTACCCTGTAGCTGTCCTCAGACACACCAGAAGAGGGCATCAGATCTCATTACAGATGGCAGTGAGCCACCATGTGGTTGCTGGGATTTGAACTCAGGACCTTCAGAAGAGCAGTCGGTGCTCTTAACCGCTGAGCCATCCCGCCAGCCCAGGACATTTCCCATTATTTTAAGAAAGTTTCAGGTTCCCAGTACTTTACAAAGAAGAGGTTTCTTTAGTTCATGTTTCTGGAGCTTGAAAGCCCAGAATTGGCTGGTCCCATTTGTTCGGCCCCTGGCCGGGGCTTCGAGGCAGAGGATGTCATAATGGTAGAAGCAGTTGCAGAGAGATCATATAACAAGATGGGAAGCCAAAGAGACTCAGGAGCCAGGCTTGTTCTTTTCTATATAAAAAGCTACCCTTGTGAGAACAAACCAGAGCCCAAGACAACTAACTACATTAACCCCTACTGAGGGTGGCATTTCCAGTGTCCTATCCACCTTTTACCAGGCTTTAAAAGCTCAGTGCTGCCATCTTGAGGAAGGAGCTTCCAGCATTTAGTCCCTTCCAAGGGTGGCAGGGAATAAAACCCCAACTAGTTGACTATGCTTTGCCTTGGGTCCCAAGAAAGGCCTTTCCTAGCAGGCTATGGGATTCACTGCATTTTCTGTCCCTCCGTGGGGATCTTGGCATTTTGTGTTCCTCCATGTGGATCCTTCTGAGATCTAGGCTTTCTGTTTATCTGTCTTGCTTTTTTTTTTCTATAACCACAAACATAGGAAATAATATTTCCTTAGCTGAATTGAAGAAAAAAATGTTAATAGTGCCTATCACTTTTGTGGCTACTTCATCAGAGCACCGCATTGTATACTAGACGTAAATCTTCTTCAGTCTGTGCGCCCCTGAGTTACATGCTGTTTCACCATAACCGTTAGGAAACGATGACCCAGAAGACAGAAGTTAAGAGGCAGCCTGTCCTTGACTTGCAGACCTATGAGCTGACTTTCCGCACACTCCCTGGGCAACACACATACACACACACACACACACACACACACATACACACACACACACACACACATACTTGCCCTCTACCTCCAGCCAACTCTTTCTTCCACCTTTTTTTTTTGTAAATCATAATATGAAAGGGATCAGAATTGCATCAAATTTTTTGCTTGCATACCATAATTCTTTCTGCCGAGATGCATTGTTTTATACATGAAAATGATCACTCTTCTGGAACTTGGTACCATGCTATGAAGAAAAAGCTTAGCCTCCCCAAGAAGGAAAACCTCCCGAGTGTATTAAGCACACACATTTTCAGAACCACTAGTAGCCACAGAAGTAGTCGTTATTCAACCAGTTTCTAGTGAGCATATAATGTATTAGAGGAAGAACGAAAGACCGAGGTTCCAAAGGTACTTACTCTGTTCCAGGCTGAGCAAAACTAAAGAGATCATGAAATGGCAAACCCTGAAATGCCATGTTCCTATGAGTCTAGTCACGGGGACGGGATTCCCTGTATTATGTTTTCAGTATCTATACAATATTGTTGGGGATACAATCATCTTTATGAATATGAATTTGTGTGTGCACGAATACACATATACCCCTTGTTTGCATGTCTAGTGACCATGAAGGCCAGAGGAGGGTATCAGATCCCCTGAAACTGGAGTTATAGACAGATGAGCTGCCATACGGGTCATGGGAAGTGAACCCAGGTCCTCTAGCAAGAGCAACCAGTACTTATGTAACACTGAACTATCTCTACAGCCTCCATTTTTTAATTTTGTATAGTTAAATAATTAAAGCAATAGCATTTCTCTAACAAACTGTGGAGCATATCCTTTCTTGAGTGAGTTCAAGGCATTATTCTTAGTGAGTCTCTAATGATGAGGCCATAGATTTCAAAAATTATAAATTGTCTTTTGGCATAGGAATGGAAATTAAGTAGGGAGGAAAGTCTAAGAATATCATGCTTAGATAAATAGAAGGAGAAATCACTTCCAAAAAAAAAAAACAAAAACAAAAACCCAAAAAAACCACTAATCTACTCATGAGAGGAGATCATATTGGCCCTCCAACAGTTAGGCTCTTATGAGCCAGCAGGCTGACTTATTTCATCCCAGCATGCACATAAGCCTCATGGGACTCTTTCATGTTCTGCCTCAGACAGCTGGGTAGGGCTAAAAATTCTGAAAAATCTAATAATCTTTTCAGTGAATCAAATGCTACTCACTATTTGTTTGACCATAGCAAGGAATTACCAAACCCACACATCTATCTCCTCAGGTGTTCTGAAGTACTGTCAAGGTCGAAGAGCAAAGACAGAACAACATTGTTTAAGCCACCTCCTTACTCCATGAGAAATCCCCAATAGAGCATTAAGATATTTGCCATTCGGGCTGAGAAGGACCTAAAGAAATGCTCAACATCCTTTGTCATCAGGGAAATGCAAATCAAAACAACCCTGAGATTCCACCTCACACCAGTCAGAATGGCCATAAAACTCAGGTGACAGCAGATTCTGGAGAGAATGTGGAGAAAGAGGAACACTCCTTCATTGCTGGTGGGATTGCAAGCTGGTACAATCACTCTGGAAATCAGTTTGGCGGTTCCTCTGGAAATTGGACATAGTACTACCTGAGGACCCAGCTATATCACTCCTGGGCATATACCTAGAAGATGCTCCAACATGTAATAAGGACACATGCTCCACTATGTTCATAGCAGCCTTATTTATAATAGCTGGGAGCTGGGAAGAACCCAGATGTCCTTAAACAGAGGAACGGATACAGAAAATGTGGTACATTTACACAATGGAGTACTACTCAGCTATTAAAAATGATGAATTTATGAAATTCTTAGGGAAATGGATGGATCTGGAGAATATCATCCTGAGTGAGGTAACCCAGTCACAAAAGAACACACATAGTATGCACTCACTGATAAGTGGATATTAGCCCAGAAGCTCCAAATAACCAAGATACAATCCACAAACCACAAGAATCTCAAGAAAAAGGAAGACCAAAGTGTGGATACTTCGATCCTTCTTAGAAGGGGAAACAAAATACCCATGAAAGGAGTTGCAGAGACAAAGTATGGAGCAAAGACTGAAGGAAGGACAATCCAGAGACTGCTCCAACTAGGAATCCTTCCCATATTCAATCACCAAACCCAGACACTATTGTGGATGCCAGCACGTACTGGCTGACAGGAGCCTGATATACTTGTCTCCTGAGAGGCTCTGACAGTGCCCAACTAATACAGAAGTAGAGGCTCATAGCCATCCATTGGACTGAGCACAGGTTCCCCAATTAAGGAGCTAGAGAAAAGACCCAAGGAGTTGAAAGGGTTTACAGCCCCTTAGGAAGAGGAACAATATGCACTAACTAGTACCCTTAGAGCTCTCAGGGACTAAACCACCAAACAAAGAGTACACATGGTGGGACTCATGGCTCCAGCTGCATATATAGCAGAGGATGGCCTAGTTGGTCATCAATGGGAGGAGAGACCCTTGGTCCTGTGAAGGTTCTATGCTCCAGTGTAGGGGAATGCCAGGGCCAGGAATTGGGAGGGGGAGAGTTGGTGAGCAGGGGGAGAGGGGTAGGGAACAGTGGTTTTTTTCAAAGGGAAAATGGGGAAAGGGGATATCATTTGAAATGTAAATTTAAAAAAAATCTAATAAAAATAAATTTAAAAAAGAAAAATATATTTGCCATTCATTAATGAAAAAACAAAAGATATAACCATATAACTGCTAATGTGATTACCTCGAGTTTAAGGACCCTGCCCACTTAAAATGGACCCAACAATCCCTGACTTCAAAGTCCACTAGAGGCAGAGATTCTCAGGTCCTACTTCTAGCCCACTAATTTTTCTACCTTTAGCCCACTTGTTTCTCCATTAAAGTGTGAGGCATTCTGTTAGTATTTCTTTCCAGACTTCCTAGGAGAAAGTCACTTTGGGTCTTATTTAACATACAGATTTGAGGCTGCATCTCAAAGCCATTGATGTAAAAATCTCCAGGGAGGGGCTGAAGAGATGACTCAGCAGTTAAGAGCACTGGTTGCTCTTTCAGAAGCTCTGATTCCCACCACACACATGGTGGCTCACAGCCATCTATAACTCCAGGCTTGGGGATGCTATGCCCTCTTTTGACTTCCATGAACACTGCCACAAGTGGTGCATAGACATACAAGCACATAAAACACCCACACACACTAAATACAGTGTTTAAGGTGTGTTTTTCCTTGTTTTTTTTTTTTTTTTTTATTCTGTAAGGAAAATGATTTGTAATCATTCGATAAGATTCCACCTAATCCTTTTGATTAGGGCTGGTCTACAAATGTGCTAACCATGTGTTCAAAAGTAGCTCTGGGTAGTGTGTGACATTTACTACTCCTTGGGTATGAGATACTCATAATTATCAATAAGGAAGTAACTTAATTATTTGCTTACCTACTTCACATGCTTAGTAATGTCTTCCATCTGCCGTCTTACTTAAGCTTCTGCATAATCTCTTGAACTAGCCTGTAGTTTCCCATTTTCCAGGCAAGGAAACAGCTCCACACATGCTGACAACCTTTCCAAACATCATCAAGTGGCCTAGAATGCCAGGCTGCTCTCACTGAGCTACACTCTAGAGAATCAAATAACCCTATTAAAAATGGAGCACAGAGCTAAACAAAGAATTTTCAACTGAGGAATATCGAATGGCTGAGAAGCATCTAAAGAAATGTTCAACACCCTTAGTCATCACGGAAAAGCAAATCAAAGCAACCCTGAGAATAAGATCTTTATGCTATCAGAAACTTATACTTAGTAGGGTCCCCCTCTGTGAGGGTGAGCTTACCTGGAAATGCTGCCCAAGGTGGTCGTGTGTGTGTGTGTGTGTGTGTGTGTGTGTGTGTGTGTGCTAGTTACTTTTGTCCTGTTATGATAGAGCACCACAACAAATGCAACTTGTAGAGGAAGGATTCATTGATGTCATCACACCATAGTCAGAGACCAACTGAGATTTCACTAAAGGACTCACCAAATTAATAAGAAAACTCTGTAGAAATAATGTTTTTGTGCATTGTGCAAAATCCTTGTGCTATGCAAATGCTGACTTCTCTGCCCTCATATCCTGTTTCAAACTGGACACAGCATTGTAATGCTTATGTCAAGAATCTCCTGTGTCAAATTTGTATAAGCAATGTTTATCATTTATTCTCTACCTTGTTAGTAAAAGCTGATCACCCAGTGGCTAAACAGAAGAGAGAAGGGTGGGACTTCTGCCAGCCAGGAAAAGGAGAGAAAAGTAAGAAGAGTAAGAAGAATTAAACCAAAGGAGGGAAGAGAGAAGACATCATGAGAGTTTAGTTAGAACATGGAAGGCCCTAAATACAAGTATTATGGGGATTTTGGCTGGAATGTAGGCAGATTAGCTTGACTGCCCAGGTATTGTTGTATAGGCTTAAATAAATCTTGGTCTCTCTGTGTCATTATTGGGGAATTAGCTAGGATAAAGAAAAACAGCTGCTGTATTAATTTACAGCATATATTTATATTAAAATTACCATTTTTGAAACCCAGTGTCTATTCCAGTCTTCTAAAATTATTATGATCAGATCAGGAATATCAGGTTTCTATTTGGGTTTCATAATTTTTAATTCTATTTTTATGTGTATGAGTTTGTAGGAATATATAAGCACACCTGCATCTAGGAGATCACAGAGGCTAACAGATGCTCAAAGTTAGAGTTACAGGAAATTGTGAGCCACCACGTAAGTGCTGAAAATCAAACCCATTTCCTCTCCAACAGCAGCAGTAAGTGTTCTCAATACCTGAGCCACTTCTCTAGCCCCTTATAATTTTTTAAGCACATTAACTTATCCACACAAACACAAATTCAAAGAGGATCCAGGACCACTTATTGACTGTGCTAAATTTTCTGAAAAGCATTGTCAAGTCTAATACTCATCTCCATTCAATAGTTTTAAAAGACTTATTTTGTCAAATTACAGAATACAACTCTTCCTGGAGTAAGAACATAGGTTAGCAAATTACTATCCTACATACTTCTACCTTTGATATGGCTGCTCAAGTCCCAGGAACACTTTAATCACTTTCTAACTTTAACCAACTTAATCAAAAAGCTTTTTCATAAGATTCATCTCCCACAAAACTACAACTATTCAATTATTTGTTCTGGGAGTGTTTTTCTTTTATTCTTCTCTCTCTCTCTCTCTCTCTCTCTCTCTCTCTCTCTCTCTCTCTCTCCTCTCTCTTACTTCGGAATAACTAGTCATTCTACTTTAGACCAACAAAATCACTTTTAAAAACAACAAAATAATATGCCTTTCGTAGTTTTCTAAAGGGTTATTTAAATCATGTGTATGTTTCTGTGTTGCTATGAACATGTGACTTCCAGTGTCTATGGATACCAGAACAGAGCACTGGATCCTCAGAGCTTGAGTTACAGGCAGTTGTGAGCTACCTGGTGTGGGTGCTAGAATCCAACAGTGCTATTTTACTGTGCAATAGCAGTAAGCACTCAACTGATGAGCCATCCCCTGAGCTGAAGTTACAACTGATTGTAAATCACATGGCATGGGCACTGGGAACTGAACTTAGGTCCTCTGTAAGAGCAGCAAGTGCTCTTAACCACTGAACCATCTCTCCTTCCCTAGCAGCACAGAATTTCAAAATGCTATCCCACACTTGACAATAATAGATTGTTGCTTGCTTATTTTTGCATTAATAATATAAGAATCACCTGTATAGGCTGAGTAGATTTGAAAACTAGAGAACGTCCCATCCAGCAGCCACAGAACACAGTCTTATTTTCTTTCTTTCTTTTTTTTATTAGATGTTTTCTTTATTAACAATATCTCCTTTCTCAGGTTCCCCTCCAAAAGAAAAAAGAAAAAGAAAATAAAATAAGAAAAAAACAAAAACAAAAACTAAAACAATCCCCTGTTCCCTCCCCCGTCCCCCTGCTCACCCCCCTACTCTCTCCCACTTCCTGGCCCTGGCATTCCCCTACACTGGGGCATCAAACCTTCACAGGGCCAAGGTCCTCTCCTCCCATTGATGACCGACTTGGCCATCCTCTGCTATACACATGCTGCTGGAGCCATGAGTCCCACCGTGTGTACTCTTTGGCTGGAGTTTTAGTCCCTGGGAGCTCTGAGGGTACTAGTTAGTTCATATTGTTGTTCTTGCTAAGGGGCTGCAAACCCTTCAGCTCCTTTGGACTTTTCCTTAGCTCCTTCATTGGGAACCCTGTACTCAGTCCAATGGATGGCTGTGAGCCTCTACTTCTGTATTAGTTGGGTATTGTCAGAGCCTCTCAGGAGACAGCTATCTCAGGTTCCTGTTATCCAGCACTTGTTGGCATCACAATAGTGTCTAGATTTGATGACTGAATATGGGAAGGATTCCCAATTGGAGCAGTCTCTGAATTGTCCTTCCTTTAGTCTCTGCTCCATAGTTAGCCTCTACAACTCCTTCCATGGGTATTTTGTTCCCCCTTTTAAGAAGGAACAAAGTATCCTCACTTTGGGCTTCCTTCTTTTTGAGTTTCTTATGGTTTGTGGTTTGTTACTTTGTGTATTCTGATCTTCTAGGCTAATATCCACTTATCAGATAATGCATACCATATGTGTTCTTTTGTGATTGGGTTACTTCACTCAGGATGATGATATTCTCCAGGTCATCCATTTCCCCAAGAATTTCATAAATTCATTGATTTTAATAACTGAGTAGTACTCCATTGTGTAGATGTACCACATTTTCTGTATCCATTCCTCTATTGAGGGATATCTGGGTTGTTTCCAGTTTCTGGCTATTATAAATAAGGCTGCTATGAACATGGTGGAGCATGTGTCCTTATTACATGTTGGAGCATCTTCTGGGTATATGCCCAGGAGTGATATAGCTGGGTCCTCAGGTAGTACTATGTCCAATTTCCAGAGGAACCGCCAAACTGATTTCCAGAGTGGTTGTACCAGATTGTAATCCCATCAGCAATGAAGGAGTGTTCCTCTTTCTCCACAACCTTGCCAGCATCTGCTGTCACCTGAGTTTTTTGTCCTAGCCATTCTGACTGGTATAAGGTGGAATCTCAGGGTTGTTTTGATTTGCATTTCCCTGATGACTAAGGGTGTTGAACATTTCTTTAGGTGCTTCTCAGCCATTCAGTATTCATCAGCTGAGAATTATTTGTTTAGCTCTGTACCCCATTTTTTAATTGGGTTATTTGTTTCTCTGGAGTCTAACTTCTTGAGTTCTTAGTATATATTGGATATTAGCCCTCTATCAGATATAGGATTGGTAAAGATATTTTCCCAATTTGTTGGTTGCTGTTTTGTCCTATTGACAGTGTCTTTTGCCTTACAGAAGCTTTGCAATTTTATGAAGTTCCTTTTGTCAATTCTTGATCTTAGAGCATAAGCTATTGGTTTTCTGTTAAGAAATTTTCCCCTGTGACTATGTGTTCGAGGCTCTTCCCCACTTTCTTTTCTATTAGATTCAGTGTATCTGGTTTCATGTAGAGGTCTTTGATGCACTTGGACTTAAGCTTTGTACAAGGAGATAAGAATGGATCAATTTGCCTTCTTCTACATGCTAACCGCCAGTTGAGCCAGCACCATTTGTTGAAAATGTTGTCTTTTTTAAACTGGATGGTTTTTAGCTCCTTTGTCAAAGATCAAGTGGCCATAGGTTTGTGGGTCCATTTCTGGGTCTTTGATTCTATTCCATTGATCTACCTGCTTATATTGCCATCCCTGAAGTAAAGTTTTCAGAGCTTGATCAGACAACTGTCTTGCTCTCGTTCTTCGTGTTTCTTGTCCCACCTCAGTCTCTCTCACCTGCCCTAAGGTCCCTGCTGAATGCCCCGTGGGTCTGGGCATGTAGATACCCTAAACTGACACAAGTGGGGGAGGAGGTTGACAACAATACCTCCTCCAGACATTATAGATTACCAGATAGAAAGCCCAGTGCTGGGTAGGTACCAGCTGTGTGTGTGTGTTGAAGACCAATGGGGTCTCATAGAATTCCCTCAGAGACTATAGGCTGCTGCCATTGCTTTTAATTACCCTTCAGAACTCAATGGTAATAAGACCGTGATGCTGAATTACAGAACATGGAGAAATCAAGCTGATATAGACCAGAAAACTTTATGTCTACTGCTCAACTCTCATCAGGATAGAAGGTGCTACACATATCACAGGGGACGAAAATAGACAACAGTCATACCCCCACTGTGAACCTATAGAGCTGTAATAACAACTGGCCTGAAAAGATATCCCATTGGTAAAATACTGACATAAATGTTGTAGAAATTTTTGACTAGTTTTCAGACTGGATTTAAGGCTTGTTCCACAAGATAGGACTCTATGTCTGATACCATTTACTGATAAAAAATCTCATTGCTGTCTAGGCCATAGGTCCTTGGAATGAATCTAATACTATTATTTTGCTAAATGGGCAAAAGTAATATATGCATTATAAGTTCTTATCTTTATAAATTAATACATACTCCAATCCTCATCAGAGAAACTTCTTTTTACACAAGACGGCAATTATACAGAGACCTACAACTGGTCAAACACAGAGAATAAGAAATTCTGGAATACTCATCTCCAAATGATCCATCTGTATTGTACCTTCTTCCCTTGAGGCTCAGAAACCAACTTGGAAGACAGGGCAGAAAGATTCTAAGAATCGTGGGTAGTGGTTTGTCTGCACCAAAACAGTGCATTTGCCTCCCATGGCAGGGCTATTGCACACATAAATTCACAGTTGCTGTGACTGTAGGCACATAATGGAATTGTGTGTGGACTGACTGCAGGAAAGTCAATCCACATACAATTCCATTATGTAGTCAGAAGATGGCCTTGAGATCACAACTATTAGTGATTGATAACTGCTAGGAGAGAGAGAATCAGTTGTCTTCAATGATGTATCCCCTTAGAGGCTACTCTTTATCTAAAAGATGTATTGATGCCTCTATACCCATGCACAGATAGGCAATACTATGTGGACTCAGTGAGGCTTTCCTTTTTTTTAAAGCACAGAAAGTTTAGAGGGAAAAGTGGTGGTGGTGGGGGGTGAGTAATTAGAGTGAAGGGACAGGGGACAAATTTGATTAAAACACATTACATTGCTCGTATCCAATTTTCAAACTATAAATAAAAATTATAAAAAAATAGACCATGTATCAACCCAAAAATACATTGTAACATGTTTAACATTTGAAATAATATTATACATCATTTCTGATTATTGAAGAATGAAACTAATATCAATAGCAAGAGAAATTTTTTAAAGGACATGGAGACCAAAGGAATAATAGGTTATTGAGGCAATGAGCAGGAATTTTTAAAGTTCTTCAAATCAGTCATTAATAGAAATACAACAGAAGAAATCAATAACCATTTATTAACATTTTGCTCTCAGTAAGACTCATTTGCACCAAAAGCTTACGGAACAGTTGAGAATACTTGATATCAGCATTTTTAAGATACACACCATTTGAAACTCTAGAAACATTTCCTCATAAAACAATTGTTTTCATGACTACAAAGAGACCTAAGGACCGCTTTTCTCTACTATGTGATACCAAGATGTTCCACTATCAGAGACCACCATTGTCATCCACTAAACTGAGACCAGCACAATACATAAGAAGAAAGACATTTGTAAATTTAGTTCATCCATTCATCAGTTTGCAGATACTAACACAGGACTATGAATGGACAACCCTCTTTCCTCTCAGCACTTGACATAATTACTAATTTTGCATATTCTATTGCTTAAAGTGTATATAAACACATTTCTTCTGTGACACTCCATGACAGAGGAACTGTACTTATTCCATTTATCATCTTCTCCTGGTGCTAGCAGAATGTGTTACATGAGCAGCCAGGTACTTGATAAATGAATAGGTTCCATTATTCAGTATTTTCCAGCTAGTCAAACATGTTACATATTTTTTCCAATGAGAAAAGTAAATAGATGTCTTCTCTCTTCAAAACAATTTCTCGTATTCTGTTCCAGTCAATGGTAATTAGAGCATGTCCTGAAGTCAGGCTGTAATTTATCCTGCCAAACTCTTTCCACAAACACACAATCAAATCAGAATTAATAAAAAGCCTGTTTTCGTACTTAATATCTGAAAAAAGTAATCTGACAGTTCATAAATTTCCAGCATATAATTTGCTACAGCTAGACTCTTAAGATTTCAAGAGGATTCTGGAAACTAGGAAAAATTCCACCCATAAATTTCTATCTGCAGTCATCTGAGCACCAGAGCACAAGGGTTTCTAAGTTCTCTTGCAGTTAAAGCCAGAGCCTCCACTGCACTGGCTCTCAGCCTTCCTAATGCGGCGACCCTTCCACACAGCTCCTCACGCTGTGGTGACCCCCAATCATAAAATTATTTTGCTGCTACTTCATAACTGTAATTTTGCTACTATTATGAATCATAATATAAAGATCTAATATGCAGGGTATCTGATATATGACCCTTGTGAACAGGTCATTTGGCTCCTAAAAGGATCTCAACCTACAGGTTGAGACCCACTACTCCAAGGGTTCTTACAGTCCTCTGAAGACTAACTTATCCTATGACCGACAATATCAATATGGGCGGACAGAACTTGTCAAAAACAATCTCAAGCATCTAAGGGAAGGGCCCTTTCGCCATTTTAAAAGCCCGACTCTGTATATTTTCTTTGCCCTTTTCCATTTGACTCATCTTAGCAAGGGCTTGTGTCGAATCACTGTTCCCTTTCTGCACTGATCTTCCTCGTTATTGCCCTAAGGTTGCCGGCTGGGATCAAATTTCAGGCCTACAGACCAACATCTGCTGAGATGAATACATACAGAAAGCCCAGTTAGTACATACACTTGGTCAAAAGTACTCTGGGATACAGCTTAGTTCTTCTGTTGAGAAAACATTCAGAAATGTAGTCTTTCCTCTCCTTCTAGGCACAGAGAAGGTGAATAAAAATGCTCTTTACAGAGACGTATTTCCTTCACTAAAGATAGATCTAACTAAACACTGGCAGCTTTGCAAACTGGTCTGTGCTACCATTGTGATTCGGATCCTGTTAACAGGAAGGGCAGGAAAGCATGGTTCTTGCCGTGCTAAGACGACATCTTAAATCATAAAGCTGCCCGAAGAAGCAGATCCTACTGAACGGAGGGTGCAACTCTCCAAACAGCTCTCTTTAGTTGGCCGTTTAAAAGTTTCTATATGCAGCTGAAAATGAACCTAAGGGTTAGGAGGGTATGGCTCAGTGGTGGAGCTCTTATTTAGCCCGAGGGAGGCCCTGCTTTCCAACCCTAACCAAAGTAGCAACAGTCTCATTAGTTCTGTGCTGTCTTTGATCCTTGTCTAAATTACCTTACAAATACACGGTTCAGCCTACATTAAAAGTTCCTTGTTGTAGCCTCTATGTTTTTAAGATATTTCTAGAAAGCAAGGTTAAACATAGGAAATAGTAAAACACAGCCCACACATGTAAAACTCAAGCAAATAAACACAATGACAAACACATGCCGAGAGTTCTTAGGATATAAGATTTAACCAGCCTTCCAGACCCCAGACCTAGTTACCATGAACTTGCCAGCAGTCTTATTGTCCTCCCATAACACAAACTGATGGTTAGCACTCACCCATAAGGTCCTCTCTCACAGCATCAATCAACCTAGGATAATTCCACAACCTAGCAATTCTACTTACCTAGGAAACTCAGGTCAGTTTCCTTGTCTTAGCAGATGAGACTCTCAAGCTCTCTCCACAGGGCCTATTCCTGTTCCAGCTGAACTACCAACCCAGTCAGACACTGGGGACCTTTTCAAAAAGACCCGATCTAGTTTTTAGTTATGACGTACAACCCCAGTTTTGATTTTTGTTTTTTTTTAAAGTTTGCTCAATCAAGCTCAGATAACACAACACACAAACCTCATGAAGTTTCGGCCAGGAAATAACATACTTTTGACTCCCAGGTAGAGAACAAGGACTCAGTGGCCACAATAGGTTCTTCAGGCTCAAGCATGAAGACCCTGCCCTTCCAGGGTCTGGGGATTCTATTTTAAATCCCCTGACTTCCTCAAAACTGTTAAAAAGGTCCTTAAATCAATCATACATAGACGAATCTGAGTGGAACACACTCATGGGGCAGCTCCCAGGACTGTTATGAAGAGGTCCCAGCAACACAATCAGAGTGCATCAATAGGAAAACAGGAGCAAGGGATTAAAATTCTAATGTGCTACAGTCTAGTCAACCAGTCAGTCAGCTGGTTATAGCCTCAGCAGATAGTTGTTTATGGCCTAATTATCTAGCTACCAAGACTTGTGAATCCAGCCTAAGTTCACTGACTGTGATCAAACATACTGTGTGGGATGTTAGACCCATTGGTGGGTTCTCAGCCCATAATCCTTGCTCCTTGCAAAGTTTTTCTTAATATCACAATATTAATTTGTAGGTGAGCGCTACACAAAGGGAGGAAGAGGCAAAATCTGGTTTTTTTTATTATTTTATTTATTTACATTTCAAATGTTATCCCCATTCCCCCTGCTTCATGAGGATGCTCCCCCCACCCATTCACACACTCCCTCCTCACTGCCATAGCATTCCCTTACTCTGGGGCATCAAGCCTTCACAGGACCAAGGGCCTCCCCTCCCATTGATGCCATCCTCTGCTACATATGCAGCTGGAGCCATGGGTCCCATCCCTCAACTGGGGGCTGCGCCTAATCACTGGATATGGTCTCTACA
>JADRCD010215474.1:0-18453 GCA_019843815.1 Montemys delectorum
GTCAATTTTTATTCTCTTCAGAATATTCAGAAATTCTAATTTTGTAAAAATACAAAAATAAAATGAAAAATGTTCATTCCTTATGATTTAGGGAAGACATTTTTTTATTATTACCATAAACACATTTGCTATACCTTATTGACAAACTTCAGGGGATCAATTTTGGACTTAGTTAACATTTAAACTTAGACCTAAAGTGAGAATTGAGAAACTCCAATTTCCATCTTTAAATTGTTGTAAGACATAAAGTACAATGTGAAGAATCCTCTTGTCACCATTAAAATCAAATTGATTTTTAAATAATTATCATGATATGTTTTAAATTATTTAGCTCATTTGCTTCTAAAATTAAACCCCATTCGAAGAGCTGGGGAAAACTGTGATCCTGAACTACAGCAAGGCATTCATGTGGTTTTGGGACACCAGAGATTTCTTACCTTTGTAGGTTGCCTAAATGTGTGCCTTGTCACAGATAAATGTCAAGGCATTCAGACATCTATTGTTTTCACAATTTCAGTATAACCTCAGTTGTTAAATACCTTGATCATAAGTAAATGACACCATCTCCTTTATCTGGCAGGTTTCCTAAAAATTCAACAAATAATGTCTTAAAATAGAAGCCTGTTGAACCTGGGAATTAGAAAATTAGTCCCAGAGAGGAGCCATTCTGTAGCCTAAAGGGCCTCTTTAGAGCTAGATTGTCATCATTCAGATGTTTTAGTTTGCATCTTTGTATATGTAAACACACACATGCAGAAACACAGGTATATACATACAAACACACACACAGACACACATACATGCATGTCTGCACATACATGCACACATATGCACACACATACACACACTAATAAAAAGTCTACTAAAAGAAAATGTCTAAATACAATGAATATTTTAGAGACTAAGTTGGTGATATAATTAAATATTATAAGATATAGCATGTTTTTGCTAACACATAAATCATTTTTATAGTGAGAAATGTTTTTACTTGTGGAGTTTAGAGAAAATATGACTGAAGAATTCTGGTATTTTTCCTATAGCCCCTCTTTACTCTGGGGTACATAACTTTCCTCAATTTCTTTGTTTTTATTGGATATTTTCTTTATTTACATTTCAAATATTTTCCCTTTCCCTGGCCCCTGGAAACCCCTATTCCCTCCTCCTCCCCCTGCTTCTATGAAGGTGTTCCCCAATCCCATCCACTTCTTCTTCCTGGCCCTGACATTCCCCTACACTTGGGCATGGAGCCTTCACAGGACCAAAGGCTTCTTCTCCAATTGATAACCAACTAGACCATCCTCTGCTACATACACAGCAGGAGCCATGTGTACTCTTTGGTTGATGGCTTAGTCCTTGGAAGCTCTAGGTGGGGTGGGGGGGTCTGTAAAAACAATTGTATCTTAAAATTTCATTATATCTTTTTTTCAATTTATCTACAACCAAAGTGGAGATTTTAAAATTGTTCTCCGTTTTAAAAAGAATTCATCTTTGATTAGTGTAGCCATTCCACTGCATTTAGTTTGTTATCTGGTATGTTTGCTCTTCTATTCCCCACTTTACATTTCAGATTGAGTTTCTTCTAGCTAGCATATGGTGTACTTTTTCATTCACCCAACATTCCAAAAATCTCTGCCACTGTTACTCGCATTGTGGTCTTGAAAATTGCTTGTATCCTTTTTATTTAACTTAATCATTTTTGTATTGATTTAATGCCTACAACTACTGGTTTTATTTGTTTTTGCATTGATTCATGTGTAGAAATTTAGTTTTTTACTTTTAACATATAAATGTGCTTACTGTTAAGGACATTTCCATAGATTTCAATGTACAATCATATAATCTTAGATAGTCTTAGAATTAACATTCTGCCACTTAATTTAAATGTCATTACTACTATTCTTTGCAGATAATTTCTCTTTTTGAGCAGATCATTGCTTACTTCTTAACTTTATTAAGAATGGAATATCTAATCGTGGGCAGAGAAGTTACTGTAAAAACAATAATTTGATTTCTGAATGGTATGTCCAAGTGCCAGGATTCACACAAGATAATGTGACTATTGCTACAGCAGTGGAAGTAGATTGCCTGCACTCTGCAGAAATGTTAGTTTGAAGCTGTTGCCATAGTGTCACTAGAGGTGACATACCAGGATTTCATTCTTATTCTGGGTCAAATGAACACCAGTTTGTTCCACAGAGTCACAAACACAATCAATTATGGCTATCCAGCAATTAATAAATTTATGATAATTACACACATAGAAAACTTAGAATGAAGGAAAAGCCAATTTCTTTTGATAAAAGTTCCCAGTAGAGCAACAAGTGTGTAATGTTAAACTTTCAGGCAGGCTTTAGCTAAGTAATCTATGGCACTTTGTTAACATAAACCAGTTGCAGAAAGGAAAACCATCAGATCTTTTAGATTGAATGACATAAATCTGACACTGATTTCAAAGAATACTGACTACCACTATTGTCCTCAAGTAGGGGATATACATACAGAGGTCAAGTATCAGTGGCATGTTAGTTCAGGCCCACTGTACAGCAGGCATCTGACCCCAATTCCTAGCCTAATTTATACTAATCTTCACTTCCTAAATACGTGCATATTTTCATTTCTAACACAATCTCACATTTACCAATAAAGAACCAGAAAACAAGTCCTGAGGTGAAAGCCTGATAGCCCAGAGAGGCAGAGAAAGCATCCAGCTGACCTTTCTCCTCATCTGACATTCCAAAACAAAAAGAAAACTGTCCTCTAGGCAGTCTCACAAACCAGCCAAACTGAATGTCCCTCCCTTCTAGCTCCTGACTCCCTCACACTCTCTAATTTTTAGTTCCTATGTTCATTCCCTGTCAACTGGTTGCTTGCTCTGCCTCTTGAACTGTGGTTGACTTTATTAAGCCCTGTTTACAATAAACACACAGCTCTTTGTCAGTGTTTGTTTTGTGCCCGTAAATAGACAATTCCAGCATTAAAAAAGGTACCACAATTTCTGCTGGACCTATAATTGTTAATTGACAAACTATCATTTTTCTTTTCAGAATCAATTCGGAAACATTTTCTACACAGTTGTCAATTTTTTTACTCTGCGTGTGTGCTGCAAATATTCATTCTAAGGTATTAACTTCTCTTTGCATAAAAATTCCTCTGGGGGAATGAGAAGAGGACCACATAACCAAAATACCATCCAGCTTTGGATCCATAATCCACATTGACATCCTGTAATCTCTTTTCTACCAGAGCCAATTCTCTGATAATGTTCTTGGACTACTTAACTTCTTATCACCTGGTAAGATAGGAAATAAATTACTTAGCTCTTGGGTAGTTAATCCAGTTATGGGCCATAGACAGTTAATACTGCCCAGCAGTTTATAACCGATTCCTCCTGAGTTATACTTTCTGTGGTTGAATTTTCTGTAAACCTATCGTTTTCTTTTGTTTTGTTTTCCTTTAAATATTTATTTATTTATTATATGTAAGTTCACTGTAACTGTTTTTAGAAACTGCATAAGAGGGTGTTAGATCACCTTATGGATGGTTGTGAGCCACCATGTGGTTGCTGGGACTTAAACTCAGGACCTTGACACGAGCAGTCAGTGCTCTTAACCATTGAGCCATCTCTCTAGCCCCTGTAAACCTATCTTATATCCAAGATAACTGATAGAATATCTTCTTTGTATTTTGTCAGGAGCAATTTGTAATAATCAGCATCTGACTCCAAAGTCTTTATTGAGATATCGTTGCAATCATATATGTGTGTATGCATATGTACAATGTGTGTGCGTTACAGATTGCAATGTAGATATTACACAATTCCATTTATGCCTCAAACTATTGTACAAAGTGTGCAATTATTGGCTTCAACTAGAGTTGTGACTTGAGTTAAATCTGAAGGAAATTTATGCTTAGAACCGGTTATCATTTTACAAGAGATTCTAGTTTGAAGAACTATTTCACCTTATAGGGGAGATACGTGAGCACCTGCTTCTACTTTGTACATTTATTTTAGGGAAGATCTCTATTCAGAGCTGTGCTCTTTCCATATGAAAGTATTCATGGTCAGAAGAAAGAAGATTCAAGTGGCCTGATTATAGCAATTCTCTCTCTCTTCTCCCTCTCCTCCTCTCCCTCTCTCCCTCTTCTTCTCCCCTCTTCTCCATCAAAACCCTGTTGTGTGTTGTGTGTGTGTGTGTGTGTGTGTGTGTGTGTGTATATCTTGGTCTTTCTTCATCTGTCTTCCTCTCTCAAACACACACACACAGACATACACACAAACACATGAAAACATTGATAGACATATTTTACTCTATTGCAATTATTTATGATTAATATATATGCATTTACACATCTGTCATTAGGTTAATAAAATATAGGAGTGCATATATTTAAAAGGAGATTTTTAAATATGTTGTGTATATCCCTTTATTATTCTAAAACATGATTTGCAAGAAAAACCTACAAAAACTAAGTGGCAAAATTTGAAATTTGATACAAACAACCACAAAGTATCAAGCTTTTGATACACGTTTTGCTTTTCCACTTGTTATATGATGGGGTGATTGTGTAATTGTGCAATCCTTCTCATTTCAGAATAATAACAGCACTTTCTTTTCTCAGGCAGTTTCTCCTGGTAATGCAGCACTCATGTATTTGGGGAAATGTCCATAGCTGTACTACTTTTAAACATAATTAGTACATTTTTCAATATCATAGTAGCTAAAGAGGAATAATGGATAATTGATATTTTTTCTTCTCGTTTTTCCTAAGTATTGATATTTGTTTGTCAATTATAGCCCTATTTCCTTGCATCATGTGCAGGGCCAAATACCATTTGTGACAGTTTTGGTAGACAATTCTACAATCTAGAATTACCTAGCAAGAGAGTCTCAATGAGGGATGATCTAAATCAGATTGGTCTATGGATATATTTGTGGGGAATGGATATGGGAAGACTCAGCCCATTTTGGGTGACATGATTATCTGGATTTAAGTCTTTGTCTTTATGAGAGAGCAGGAGGTGAGGAGTAAGCATGCATGCATCATTACTGCTCTTGACTGTGCATGAACAAGCTCCCTTACTATACTATAAAAGACGGTTACCTAGACTTACAAACCCAAAGCAAACAAAAACAAAAGAACAACAGACTCCTCCTCTCCTGCTCTATTTGTCAGGGCATTTGATCATAGAAGCATAAATGATAATGGGACTGTCTGAGTTTCCTTTACTTTAAAACACAGAATATACAAAACACTTATACACTAGAATACGTATCTCTGAAGAAAAGTATGTAGGCACTAACACATAAATTAAGATTAGAAGATTCTAGTAAAGATGTACTGAGTCACAGAGATTGCAGGAAAATGCAAATCGATTTGCAATGTAAAGCATCTTCCTGAGTTAAGGCAACAGAATATAAGATTGACCTAAACAGATATGATATCAGCCATATTTGATTAGGATATTTTGTTCAGCATAGTGTTTTTGAGATAAAATAAAATTCGTTATTGTATTATTTTTGTCATTTTTTTTAGTTGTGGGGCATTGGGCATGTAATGATTTTCATACATATAAGAGAGTTTTTTAAAATATAAGAATAGTGGTCTACAATGATAAAATGTGTCCTGCTAAGCATACAGCAATTACTCAGTAGATACCACAATAAAAATCTGTTGTGAATCTTAATACAAAACTAGATTAACTTCCTTGCAATAGTTAATTCTTCTAGTTAATCTGAAACATATTTTCTCAATATGGTATACGTAATTTATTCTAATATGCCTATTTCATTGTAGTTCTCATAGTTTAATAAATCAGACATAGTCATTTGTGTAAGCAAAATTCAATATATTTTAATGAATACTTTTAAATAAATACATGACAATTATGGCAGTTATATTTTTAGATAGAATGGAAATTGTTAGGGGCTAGAGAGATGGTTCAGTGGCATCTTGCAGATGAGGAGAGTTCCATTCCCACAACCCTCAGGCGGCTCATAAGTGCCTGTAATTCCAATTCTACGGTAACTGAGACTATCTCCTGGCCTCTAGGACCACCTGTCCTTATGGGACATATACACATAGGCACATACATACTACTAATATACATTTATAAAATAACATAAGAATTACAAACAATTTTAATCTTTTACCCATTTCAGAGTAAGAATAGCACATGTTACAATGTATAAAATATATATTATCAGATTTTTTTTGTCCTCCATAGCTAATTTTGCTTACTTTTGGCACCATATTGCACTTTAATTAAGGACAGTTCTAGAGAATTACAATGCCAAGATTTTGCATTTCTAATTAAAAGAAAAAGCACACTTAGCTGTTTCATTAGAATGTGAATGATACTATTAAGAGCAGATAATGATTTAGGGAAATAAGCTTGGATTAGGGTGAACTTTAGTGCAGAGTACACAAAACAAAATGAAGTACACACTAACTGATTATTTAAAAAGTGGCCTAGATTATTTCGTGGTTGCCAGATACCCCCAAATAGATGTGCAATGGAAAGTTTTGCCTTGGTTAGTTACTCTAGGAGACTCCTGCCTTAAAATTAAGGGTAGCTTAATTTACTATAAAGAGAATAATATCTTTTACGTAATGATTTTCTGCATGCTTATGTGACAGTGTTTTAAATATTCTAGGAGAGAACTCCTGTAAATAGACGTTCAACATTCTGCACACAAGCAAACGCAAAAGAACTAGGGGCTTTTTGAATGAATGTTGACACAATTTCTATAATTGTATAGAGCCAGGGTGCTCATTTTGCCCTATTTGCTAAAACAATGTACAAAAAAAAATCACTGAGATTGATAACATAATGGATCAATAAGCAGAAAAATGAGGACTGAAGTTTAGTATATATTTCTATGTATAAGATCCACAAGTAATTGGAGGGTCCATTGAAGAGCTATCTGATACGTTTGTGAGTCAGACTAGGCATGCATGTTCATCACAAGATGAACAAACTATTAAGATAAACACGTAAATAATTGGTTCTATTTTGAATGAATAACAAAAATAATATAAGGACCACATTTCTTGTGAGACGTTAGAAAGTTTTCTTTGAATATGTTTATAGATATTTGACTTGTTAAATGCAATTATGTATAACTAATTTAGTGTGAAAATAAAGACCAAGCGAAAAATATTTATTTAATTATTAATTAGCACACTTACTGTCCAAAGCAGGTATTTTAATTTAAAGCTGTAATTATCTTGTTTGGGAAATTGTTGTGTTTTAAAAAATAAAAGTAAATTAATTAAAATGTTATGTCTCTTAATGTATAACACAAACTAATTTCTCCTTCTTTCACACATTTTATCTTAAAAATGGAAGCGAGTACCTGAAATTTTTTGAGGTGTGCAAATCCTAACCTGAAGTTTGTTGTAGTAGGGAATTTTTATACCCGCATGTCCATATACAGCCTGCGCAATCATAGCTTGATATCATTCCAATGTGTTCTACAGAAGTAAAATACTTCTTTCCTTAGGGTGAAACACGCAATGAAGTTATTTATTATCTGCATTTCCCTCCTCCTGCAGACAGGCTGAAAGCTGGTTGGCTTAGCAACACCCAAGAAAAACAGTCTCATTAGCTTTTGAAGGATATGGTTCAAAGATGATCTTTATTCCTTTTGAAGGAATAAAAATTTAAACATTAAAACTATGCTTATTTTACCAAAGAGGTATATAGTGTTGCATAGAATTTGACTCAAATTGGTAAAGAAATATGATTATGTGTGATAATTAAAACTCTGTTCTATGAAGAGATTCAGTGGATGATCATGAGATCCCATGAATGTCACTACCACATTACTGGCTCATGCAGATAAGATCATCATATTAAATTTTCTTGCTCTTGCTCTCTTGGCTCTCTCTTTTGCCCTCTTGCTTCTCCTCTCTCTGCCTCTCTTCCCTCCTCTTTCCACTTGGCCTGCCTCTACTTCTCTACTCTTCTCCTTCTCTCTGCCTTTCTACAATAAACACCTTAAAACCATAAAAAAATCTTATATAGTATATGCAGATACATTATATACATATACATATATGCATATATGCAATATATGCGTATATCTTACAAACACACCCCTGGCTCCCACACCCCCATACAACACAAATATATATTTCCTGTGTCAAACTTAGAATTACAGTTATCTCACAGACAAAGAGTAGAATTTGCCCATTTTCAATAGTCATTAATTTTCTGAGACTTTTACCTTGTGATTTAACAACAATTTGGCTTCCTAAAATCCATGGAAATTGTCATAAAATTTGGGATTTGGGGGAGGTTCATAATATACTTCTTTATATTTTTTAAATAAGTAAATTGTAATTTTTAATCTTCTAAGCTGTGATATAAACATTATTGAATGTCCACTTTTATTCAACAGTTCCTAAACTTTATAATTTTTTCATTTTCAAAATTTGATTTATAATTGTGTTTATAAGATGTGGGACTTGTGCATGCCCTGGAGTGTTTCAGTTGGAGGACAATCTTTCAGAGTCGGTTCTTTCCTTTAACTTCTACATGGTAAACACTACTTAATGGCCTCAATAGGAGGCCCTTAACCTACTAAGCTATGTCAGTGGCCCTAAACATATTTTCTTTGCCATAAGAATATTTAAAATTTATTCAGCATTTGTGAAGGACATAATTCTCTGTTAACAATAGTCACTATAATGTATGCTAGGTCACTTGAACTTATTCTTTGTCTCTTACTGAAACTGTGTGTGTGTTTTGCAGTTTCAGAAGAGCTCAAGTCTGGCATGTCTTTAGTCCCAGCACTTGGAAGGCAGAGACAGACAGATTTCTCAGTTCAAGGCCAGCCTGGTCTACAGAGTGAGTTCCAGGAGAGCCAGGGCTATACAGAAAAATCCTGCCTCAAAAAAAAAAAAAAAGAAAAAGAAAGAAAGAAAGAAAGAAAGAAAGAAAAAAAAGAAAAGAAAAGAAAGAAAAGGAAAGAAGAAAAGAAAAGAAAAAAAAAGAAGAGCTCAAGTCACATGATTGGTTGCAGATCAAGGTTGCACATTCAGTGGCTTGTAGTACAGCTAAGGAACCTGACATAGGGACTTGCCAATATTTAAATGACAGCTGTTAGAAAATTTTAATCATTGCCTCAAAAAGAAACATACACCTGATATTCTTAGAAAACAGTTATGATCTTTGAACCAGTAAAGCTATTAATTTGAAAAAAAAAAGTCTCATTACTTGAATGCTAATATCAATTGTCAAATGGCATGAAGAAATGGAGAACCTTCTTGGAGATCATCTCATGAACACATGTTTTTGAAGTTCTTACAGTAATAGGAATGTTCATACTTGGAAATACATTTCTGATTACTAGATTTTACAAATGTAATTTTTACTTGACACTTTTAAAATATTATATTATCTGATACTGAATTAGGGAACGGAACTAGGGATAGTTACTGAGGGTCCCAGATGCCATGGAAACAAATGGCTCCCAGGACCCTGCAGGGATGACTTTAGCTGAAATGCACAGAGAAGGGGAGAAAGAACCTGTAGAAGCCACCTCCACTAGATAGGCATGGCCCTCGGTAGAAGGATGGGGCCACCCACCCATCTCAAAGGTTTTAACCCATAAATGTTACTGTCCAAAGGAAGAACAGGGACAAAAAAATGAAGCAGAGACTGAAAGAAGGGCCATGCAGGAACTGCCCCACCTGGGGATCCATCTTGTCTGCAGACACCAAACCAGATGCTGTTATTGTTGCCAAGAGGCACTTGCTGTCAGGAGCCTGGTATGGCTGTTCTATGGGAGGTTTGGCCAGCAATTGACCAATGCAGATGTGGATGCTTGCAGCCAGTCCCAGTCGACCATCAGACTAAGATAAGGGATCCTGGTAGAGGAGCTGGCAGAAGGACTTGAGGAGCAGAGGGAAATTGCAACCCCATAGCAAAATCAACATAGACTGGCCAAGCCACCAGTGCTTCCAAGGACTAGACCACCAAGCAAGGAGTATATAGGGAGCGATCCATGGCTCCAGATACATATGTAGCAGAGAATGGCTTTGTCTAACATCAGTGGGAGGGGAGACCCTTGGTCCTGTGAAGGCTTGATGCCTTAATACTGGGGCAGTAGGGCAGGAGAAGGTGGATGAGTAGGGGAGCACCCTCATAGAGGCAAAGGGGAGGTAGGAGAGGGCAGATGTGGGGTGAGGAGTTTGTGGAAGAGTATCTGGGAAGTGAGATATCATTTAAGATGTAAACAAATAGACTGATTCATTAAAAAAATAGTCATTGGTTACCTCAATATAATTTTTATGGTTTTCATAATCTAGGTTTTTTTAACTTTTTATTCTCCTCTCAGATATTATATTCCTCTTGTAGCATCCCCTTCCTCCCCTTCTCCTAGTCTCTCCAATACTTCCCTTATTGACAAGATCAATTTCTCCATTTTCCTTTTAAAAATGTATAAAAAAAATAGCAAGCCTTCCAGGGATATCCATGGAAGATGGTATAATAAGATACAATAAGACAGGACACAAACCCTCACTCACATCAAGGCAGGACTAGGCAACTCAGTAGGAGGAAAAGGTCTCAAGTGAAAGCCAAAGAGTCTAGAATACCCCTACACTCCCATTGTTGGGAGTCCCACAAGAACAATAAGCTACACAACCACATGATATATGAGGAGGACTTAGCTCTGACTCATACAGGATCCATGTTTGTTGGTTCAGTTTCTGTGAGCCACTCTGAGCCTGTTTAGCTGATTATGTCGATCATGCTCTCATGGTGTCCTCAAACCTTCAGGGTCCTAAATTATTTTGGATTTATTTGCTTTCTAGAATTTAGGAAACAGATACTTTCTCTTGAGAAACATATACCCATGCTAATAAATTTCTTCATTTTCTATTAGCCTCTGTGGTTAAGTCAATATTCACACTTCATATTCAAAAATAAGAATAATTAGTCTAAATTCCACTTAGGGAGGATCTGATACTTCAGCTGGTTTCAGTAAGTTCATTTGTAGATTGAATTTTTCAGTATAGTGATGCATACATTCTGGATAAATATAGTGCAATATTTTTGTTCACTATAGTACAGAATTAAAATAACCAGCTAACTTCAGAATACTGCTGAAAAATAATGTATAGTTACTTTAAAATAAAAAAACTTTATTTTTAATATTTTTATTGATTGCTTGGGAATTTTACATCATAATCTGTGATCATATTCACCTTCTAGTTCTTCCAAGTCTGCCCTAGTCACTCTTGTGACCTCCTCTCTAAAAATGTAAAAATTAAAATTAAAAAAAGAACTTTAAAAAAGGATCTAATTTATATGTTATCTATGTACTCATTGAAACATGGTCAAACTTCACCTTCTTCAATCTTTCCCCTAATTCAACCATAGGGGTCACTGACTTTAGTCAGGTGGAAGCATTTGCTTTTCTCTCAGTCAGCTGCTGATAGAGGCTCTCAGAGGACAGCCATGCCAAGCTCCTGTCTGTAAGCACACCACAGCAATAGTAATATTGTCAAGCTTTGGTATTACCCCCATAAGATGGATCCCAAGTTGGGCCAGACATTTATTTAAATGTTTCCTTACAAGATGGCTTCTTCCATCTCATTTTTCTTGGGAAAACAGTACGTTACAACACTACAACTTAAAAAGACATTCATAAAATGATAAAAATAGTGTCTTAACATAAAGCAGTTGCTTTGGGGTTAAGTGAAGTGAGAAAAGACCTGTTGATATATAAATTAAACTATACCAAACATTCCAGACAACCATCAAAGACGGTACATACAAATCTGTTACTGAGAATATTATAGTTGAGCTTAAATAAACAGAAGTTGTACTTAAAGATATATTGTAATAACAATTTTAAGTATTGTTTTCCTTCTAATACATATTTGTGAACTTATGAGCCATTCCTGATTGGTAAATGCCATAAAATTTGGAGGCAATGCTGTAGAGCTACCAGGGGTTCTGCACTAATTTTCAAGTTTTCAGTCTTATGTATGCATTTCTGTCTTTCTATGGACTTTTTCTTCAAACCGGTTTACATTCTTCTGCTTCTTTCTGTAACTTTGGGCTTTGACAATATCCACCTCCTCACTGGATCACAGTCAGAACTTCTTTGATATGTTGCAGAAGTATATATACTTGAAAGAAATTTAAGAAGTTCCCTCAGTTTCTCCTCTGTGATTGTAAAAAAAAAAAAAAAATGAGTCCAGGCCGCATATCCACTGACTTAATTACTGTTCTATTGCTATGAAGAGACAATATGACTAAGACAACCTATAAAAGAAAGCATTTAAATGGGAACTAGCTTACAGTTTTAAAGGGTCATCATGGTAAGAAGCCTGGCTGAAGAAAGGCAAGCAGCCATGGCATTCGAAAAATTAGCTGTGAAATTGATATCCTGATTCAAATGCAGAAGTAGAGAGAAAATGATACTGAGCCTGACACAGTCTTCTGCAGCCTCAAAGCCCACCCAAAGTGACTCACGTCTTCCAACAAGACAGCTCTTCTAAACCTTCTTAAAAAGTCTACCAAACAGCAACAAAACAGGTGAGTATAAGAGCCTTTGGGAGCCGCTATCTTTCAAACCATTACATGCACCAAATATAATGATGTTTAAGATTCTCATAATCTTCAAGTAGAAAAGGAGAGAGAGAGAGAGAGAGAGAGAGAGAGAGAGAGAGAGAGAGAGAGAGAGAGAGAGAGAGAGAGAGAGAAAGAAGAATCAAGTTGACAGAAACATGGGATGTGGAGGAATTAGGCTAACAGAACTGGAGTGTAAAATTGTCGGGATGTGTAAGCCATGAGTGTGTAAACTTTGTTATTTCTGAAAAGAAACAGAAAGAAATACTAGAATGCAATTCAGCACCAAAGTTGTCTTGATAAAGTTATAAGAATATTGTGATTTCACTGATAAAAGTATATTGTTTCTGAGGTTATCAGAGAGGTACGTTTGAAATGCAATATATTCCTGTACCTGATGAAAGCACAAGAATATGGATTAGCTTCCAAGGTGAAAGTCATCATAGTTTAGATGTGAGCCTTTGCATGTGAATGGCACAGCCATTAATACTCACAGATATAGCAAAAGAAATTACTATTTTTTCTTTACAAAACACAACAAGGCCCTTAATGTTAGAACTATATTTTCATGGTACCATGGTAATCTGAGTTTATGGGTTTCAGGACAGCGGACTGAATTCTAGCTTATTGTTCCCCAATCCTATCTATTGGGATAATATTCTTGTATATTTTAGGAAGATAGTTATAATCATACCATAATTGAGTACTCTCAGGTAAAATTTTTACTCATTTTCTTAAATTCTAAGGCAGTATAAAGGAAAATATCTTACCAATTACATAAGTAGCTAAAATAAAAAATTAAAAAGGAAACACTGCAATATATTTTCATTATAATAATTTTGTTTTGTTTTTATATGTATATATTATTAATATACATATCATTAAAGGCTAATATAAACATATATGGTTTAGTTACTACATATAACAGAAACAGGTTTAGTTCTTCCATGTAACAGTAACACGAGAAAGGCAACGGCAGAAGGAAATGCATATACTTAAGCAGATTATGCAATGTTGACAATATATAATATCTTATGTTTTTAACTAAAACAAAATACAATTTTCTACAGTAATTTAAATATAAATATGAAATGAAATTAGAGAACATAATAAATAATTTTAGCCATACATATGCATACATATTTGATCTCTAAATTCAGCAAATATGGTTTATGTTTTACTTTTGAATGTGCTATACAGGGAATATAAATTTCTATCCTATCATGCACATCAAAGTGGTAAAATAGTTATTCTAATATTTCCTGTGAAATTTTAGAAACACACCAATCCAAATAGTTAAAACCATTTAGCTAACTTGGCATGTGTGTCAAAAGAGTCTAAAATTAAACATTAAACGTTAGCATAAACAAATGATTGTTTTTAATAATTCAATTCAATTATATCTGCTGCTGTCTTAATGATGATTTTAAAGAGAATGTGTGAAGTAAACATGGCTTCACTTTTACTAAATCCTGGTGAAATCATTTAGACCAAGTAACTTATGAAAGTTAACCAAGCTGGGCGGCGGTGGCTCACGCCCTTAAACCCAGAAGTTGGGAGGCAGAGGCAGGAGGATTTCTGAGTTTGAGGCCAACCAGGTCTGCAGACTGAGTTCCAGGACAGCCAGAGCTATCAGAGAAACCCTGTCTCGAAAAACCAAAGGAAAAAAAAAAAGAAAAAGTAAGTTAACCAGAAAGTCAAAGCAAATAATATGCATAATATAAACTTGTAATATGCTAATTAACCAACATAATTAACCAAATGTGTTGTTGTTTTAAATATGTATTTATAGTTATCAACATATAATGTTTCTATATATGTAAAGATTGTGATATGAGTCTCTAATACATATATATGCATAATGAATGGATCAGGGAAATTAGCATATCTATACCTCAGGTACATATTTTTTTTGTATGTGGTAAAATTATTTAAAATGCTCTCTTCCTATAATTTGAGATATTGATGTAGTTGGTATAAACCATATTTATCCTTTCATGCTATCAGGATTAGAAGTTAATTATTTTTAGCCAGAAATAGTAGTACATGCTTATAATCCTGACATAAAATCTGAGGCAGACAGATAATCTGTTTGTGGACAGCCAGGATTATTTAGCATAATATTATCAACAAAACCAAAGCTAACCAAACAACAAACAATCTAACAAAAGCAAGAAAACGACACAAAATGATTTTGCTTTTGTGTAGTTGAAGTCCTCAACTAACTAGGCATCTTCTTTTCCTTTTCCTTTTCTTTATTTTTTTTTAATTTTATTTAATTTTTTTTTACACTCCAGATTTTATCCTCCTCCAGGTCCACCCTCTGACTGTTCCACATCCCATACCTCCTATTCCTCACCCCCTTCTCCATGGGGATGTCCCCAAACCCAACCCCACCCCAATTCCTACCCCACCAGACCTCTCCACTCCCTGGAATCTCCAGTCTTTTGAGGATTAGGTGCATTATCTCTGACTGAACCCAGACCCAGCACTCCTCTACTGTATGTGTGTTGGGGGCCTCATATCAGCTGATGTATGCTGCCTGGTTGGTGGTCCAGTGTCTGAGAGATCTCAGGGATCCAGGTTAATTGAGACTGCTGTTCCTCCTATAGGGTCGCCCTCCTCTTCAGCTTCTTAAAGCTTTTCCCCAATTCAACCCCAGGGGTCACCAGCTTCTGTCCATTCGTTAGGTGCAAATATCTGCATCTGACTCTTTCAGCTGCTTGTTAGTTCTTTCAGGAAGGAGCAATTATGGGTCAGAGTTTTTGACTATGGGATGGCAACCCCATTCCTCCACTTGATGCCTTGTCTTTCTACTGGAGGTAGGCTCTACTAGTTCCCTCTCCCCACTATAGGGCATTGTGTCTAAGGACCCTCCCTTTGAGTCCTGAAAGTATCTTACCTCCCCAGTCTCTGGTACATTCTGGAGGGCTCCCCCAGCCCCACCTTCTACCTCCTGAGGTTACCTCTTTCCATTCTTTCTGCAGGTCCTCAGGGCTTGATCATGTTCCCCTCTTCCCTTCCCTGTCCTCTTTCCCTACCCAGGATCCCTCCTCCCTTATTTCTCCTATGATTGCTTTCTTCATCCTCTCAAGTAAGATTGGGGCATCCTCACTTGGGCCATTATCCTTTTTTGAGTTCTGTGGACTGTATCCTGGGTTTTCTGTACTTTTGGGTTTTTTTGGCTAACATCCACTTATTAGTGAGTACATACCATGCATATCATTTTGAGTCTAAGTTACCTCACTCAGGATGATATTTTCTACTTCCATCCATTTGCCTGTGAAACTCATGGTGCCTTGTTCTTAATAGCTGAATAGTATTCCATTGTGTAAATGAAACACATTTTCTGTATCCATTCTTCTGTTGTGGGACATCTGGGTTGCTTCCAGGTTCTGACTATCATAGGTGTACCTGCTATGAACGTAGTGGAACATGTGCCCCTGTGGCATGGTTGGGATCTTTTAGGTATATGCTCAAGAGTGGTATAGCTGAATCTTCAGGGAGATCTATTTCCAATTTTCTGAGGAACCTCCAGATCGATTTCCAGAGTGATTGTGCCAGTTTGCAATCCCACCAGCAACGGAAGAGTCTTCCTCTTTCTCCACAGCTTCGCCAACATGTGCTGTCACCTGAGGGTCTGATCTTAGCCGTTTTGATTGATGTAAGGTGGAATCTCAGGGTCATTTGGATTTGCATTTCCCTGATCACTAAGGACTTTGAACATTTCTTTAGGTGCTTCCCAGACATTCCGTACTCCTCTGTTGTGATTTCTTTGTTTGGTTCTATAACCCCCTTTTTTGATTGGGTTGTTTGGTTTTTTAGTGATTAACTTCTCAACATCTGACCCAGGATCTGCCAATGTAAACTCTTTTTTTTTTTGGAGGAGGGACAGTTTTAACTTCTATTTATATATAACAGTTTCTGTAGGATACTATATTAGGATAGTTTCTGTTCTTGACTCTTTCCACTTCATATAATGCCCTCCATATCATTTTATTTATTTATTTTTTGACTGAAGAACGTTCTACAATAACATTCCTTTGTATGTGTGTTCACTGTATGTTCTTCATTTATCCACCAATGGATGTCTAGTCTAGTTTAATTCTATAGCTGAAATTTTATGAAGGATCACGAAGTAAACATAAGAACTTGGATGTCAATTTAATTTCAGTTTTCTTTGCATTGCTTCATTATATCAATTCACTACATTTTGGAGGAGCTTTCACAGTGTTTCTCATGATGCTCATACTAACTGACATTTTCACCCTCAGATTATAAGTGCTCCCTTTTGTTAGAAGCCGCAGTGAGCGGTGATAGCCAGCAGATGGCGTTGACATCTAGTGCTCTCCCAAGTTTACAGATAAACTGCGCATGTGCCTAGGGACAAAGACCGCCAACTCACGAGCCGGCCCGGGCGTATTGTGCTCCTGAGCAAACAGCCAATCAGAGATGAGCATGCCGCTCCAGGGCATATATAAACAGTGCTTTTGGGGTATCGGGGGTCGCCCTCTGGAAGATGGAATAAAGTATGGCTGCAGAAGGATCTTGGCTGTCGTCTGTGTGTCTGTCCTGCGTGCACGACACCCTTTTCCCATGTCTTCAAGAATAACTCCATTTTTGTCAGTTATTCCTGAGCCATTCTAGGTAGATAACGATTCATTGTGGATATAGTAGGAATTCCCCTACTATATTCCCTTTTATTTACTGTGGGCTACTTGTAATTTATCCTTTAAGCAATGCCAACTCATACATAAACATATTTTTATTATTTATTTGAGGGTGTAGTGCAATATGTTTTGTTTCTGTATACCCCTCCCAGAAACCATAAATACCTCTTACTTCTTTCAACTAACTTTGTATCCTTTCTTTTTCCAATTAACTAAGTTCCAGATATTCTTGTACAAATGGCCTTCCCCTGTATTATAGATTGTCTAGCAGGAGCCACACTCTGATCCCAGTCTGAGTACCTGTCAATTGCCAATAACTCCTCAGCTAAGGCTAAGAATATGTGCTTACCTCTGCTTTTGATATTGGGATTTTTCTCTGGATTAAGTTTGCTCTGGTTTTAGGCATACTGTCATATAGGTGCTCACATGGCTCCTTCCATCTCTTTATTGAAAATAGTCTCCGAGCCTTGGAAGGAAGTAATGTGATACAGATAATCTACTTCGTGCAGAGAATTGTACATATAATTTCCTGCTTTACTGATGACTGGAAGATGCATTAATCTGTATGTATAATAGTAAGTCATCAGGAGTCAATTTAATAATTTGTCCATTAAGCAGAATAATGGTAGTGAGTTCTCCCCTGAGGCCTAAGGTCTAGCCACAGGTTCTTGGCCCCAGTAATAATGTCATGTATGTGTTCTATCTTGTAGAGTTAACCTTAAAACAAATCAAGATGTGGTTGGTTATTCCCATAACATTCCTATAACATTTCAAAGAAGGTTTTGTTGTAGCTCTCAGAGTTTATAGTTTGGTAAAATTAGTGTTTGCTTTTCTCTTCTGGTAGCTTTCATAGAATTTACCAGTACTAGGAGTGATAGCCAGTAAAGATGAAATTTCTAGGCTATAACGACCTTGATTTGTCCATGTTCGTTAACTAAAACATATGGTATCTACAACATTAGAATATTACTGTCAACTTCTAGAAGGTAACTTGTTGCATTGTCAGTAGCCCATAGCATTTGGGAGTATATGAGCCTCCACTAACCAACAAGATCAAATGAAGTAGCTTGTTTCTAGCACTTGACACTTTGTCACACTAGAATATCTACGGTGTCATTGTTACGCTGTTATAAGGTAACTCCATCTCAACTATTTTTTCATATATGACTTAATATTTGGGAAGCTTGAAAGTAG
>JADRCD010215475.1:0-19504 GCA_019843815.1 Montemys delectorum
TGTCCTGGGGAGAACAGCGAGGTCCATTCAAATTAGAAAATGTCCCTCCCAAACAGACAGGCTTGAATCAAAGAACTCTTGCTGGCATTCAGTTACCACAGAGCAGCTAGATTGTATAAGGCTGTCATCCAGCTGCAGGCATCATTCAGTCTGTGGTGGAGACCAGAGGCTCACTTGAAAGAGCAGACCTTGGAACTCATGCCATAGCAACTCCTAATTGTATCAAAGGAGATACAGGCTTAGCTAAGAAGCACTGTCCACAGAGTACTGGGGAGGCTATGACAGAGAGAATTTAAACAAAGGAGAAATGGGTTTGAAGTCCACAGAATGGGAAGGGAGGCAACGCTCTTGAGGAGAGGAGTAGCAGAGGGCCCAGGCCTTGAGTGGAGGCTCTCAGAATCTCAGTTTCAGGGTATGTCTCAGGATGAAGACTTGTGGAAGAGTCTACAAGACCAGCTTGCAGGAGTCTTCATAAATAAACAGGGCGCGTATCAGAGAAGACCCTGCCTGCTCAACAAATACTCGCCTCTCCTGAGCAGACAGACACCAGAGACTGGACAGTGGCACCTGAACTCATTTGTCCTCCGTGTCCCAGCACGCATCTCTACCACATCCAGACACTCACACATGTAGGTAATTTAAAATAATATCAAAAAATAAAGCCCAAATAGAAGTCCCCCAGAAAGCAATAAGCAAACAAGTTCGTAGTAACGCACCCAGAACAGAGACACAGCGCAGAGACTTTCTAGTGACGACAAGAAAAGAATTCTGCATATGGAAAGGAGAGCTGCTGAGGCCTACAGACCTTCCCTAGGAGGAGGCTTCTGTAGGGCCAGCAGTACAGGGGAAGCTTCAGAATCAGTTTGTTAAATACCAAAGAGTTCACACTGTAACCTTATACAATCAGCAGCCAACACAAGAGGTCCAGATGGCATTTGAATCCTAATAAGCTTGATAAGCCAAGAAATAAAACCACATCAATGCTCATGGTGTGTGGAAAGCCTCAGTCAAACCACACATCTTCATACATATTCAAGAACTCATCTAGGACAAAAGCCCCTTTTCATACCATGAATGTAAAACAATGTTGTTAAAAAACCAGAGGAGCCTGGGCTGGAGAGACGGCTCAGCGGTTAAGAGCGCAGACTGCTCTTCCAGAGGTCCTGAGTTCAACTCCCAGCAACCACATGGTGGCTCACAACCATCTGTAATGGGATCTGATGCCCTCTTGAGGTGTGTCTGAAGACAGCGACAGTGTACTCACGTAAAATAAATAAGTCTTTAAGACAAAAACAAAAACAAAACAGAGAACCCACATAGATCTGCGATGCTCACGACCCTGACCAGAGACCCTTGCAGGGGCTCATTGGTCCAAGTTCGGAGAGTAAGTGACTGTTGAGTGCCCAGAAGCAAAGAGGACATCTCTCCACACCCGGGGGCTCAGTGGCCACTGAAGAAGAGGAGGCAGAAAGAATACTAGAGCTGGAGGAAATGAAACTGTCTTCTGCATGTGGCACGGCGCCACACTTGGGAAGTCATGGAAGCTGTGGGTCCTTCCACTAGTTCAAAGCTGTCAGCATTCCAGCGTGGAAGGGGGCAGCCCATGAAGCTCACTAGCTGAGACCGAATGGTTGCTGGGGGAAGGGGAGTCAACTTTCTTCAATGATGTAGCTACTGGTAAGTTTTTCGTGACCAAATAACCTCACCCCACACACATTTGTCAGCATCACTGTAGAGATGCCAAAAAAAAAAAAAAAATGGAATGAAGAGTGTTGTTATGGTCACTTTAGGAGAGGCACTGGAGAGTCCTGACCTGAGTAAAGTTATCTTTTCATGTCAGGCAAACGGCTGTTAGGAGAAGGGGGCAGGGGCCAGGATAAATGGCTTAGCAGTTAAAAGCACTTGTGCTGTGTTCCTACCGAAGATGTGGGCTCTGTTACCAGCACCCACATGGTGGCTCACAACTTGGCTTAACTTCATTACAAGGGAATCCAATGCCCTCTTCTGGCTTCCTCGGGCACTGGACATATGCACGTGCATGCCCACACACACACGGTGTACAGACATGCATGAAGCAGGCAAAGCACAAAATATAAAGAAAAGAGCAGAGAAGCAGGAAACAGAGTAGAGGTCCTTGTATTAATGGGATCTACAATGCCGGGAACCAGTTGCAGCCAGAGAGCTGGTGAGACGTGCCTGGATTTTTGAAGTGTTGAAGGCAGAACCAGCTAATTACATCACAGGACTAGAACACACACACACACACACACACACACACACACACACACAAGTAAACACCCCACTGTTTTAAATCTAGGCCCTACATATAAGGAAAGTAGGCAGTGTTTGTCTTCCTAGGTCTGGCTAATTTTGATTGACATGATTTTCAGTGGCACCCAACTTCTTACAAACATGTTTTCAATTTCTGTACGCCCATGTGAAATTCTACTACGTATTTGTACCACAGCTGGGTCATACAGCAGCTCCATCACAAGGTTTTAAGGAACTTTTACACAGATTTCCAAAGTGTCTACACCAGTTTATATTCCTATGATTAAAAAAAACTCCTCATCCGGGGATGGAGAGATGACTCGGTGGTTAAAGCATGCACTGCTCTTGCAGAGGACCTGAGTTTGGTACCTAGCACCGGCCACATCAGAAGGCTGCCAATCACCTATGACTCAAGCTCTAAGAGAACTGGATGCCTCTGGCCTCTGGGGGCAGGGGGTACCAGGACACAAGTGCACATATCAACACAGAAACCCACACATAAACATAGAAGTAAAAAGTAAAAGAATATTCTTTCCTCACACCATAGCAACATGCATTTGTGAGGGGTGGGTCTGGGGCTGCTATGTATTCGAATGCTAAATACTGGTCCCCAAGATCTGGTTGCCCCTGGCCAGGAAATGCTCACATACACCAGCTTTTGCTGTGTGAATAGGACAGTAGAGGTAGGAGGGTGTTGGGAACTGGTTTTAATGCTTTGTCTTAATTCGGCCCTCAAGTTGGGAATCTGAACGTCCAAACATAGAAGATCCCTGTCCCCAATTGGTTTTTGATTGATTAATACAGAGCCAATGGCTGGGCAGGATGAAAGAGGTGGGACTTCTGGGTTCCCAGGGGAAGAAAGGAGGTAGAGAGGGTCCACCTTGAAAAGGGATAGGGCAGACGATGCAGTAAAGGAACAGGAGGGAGTAACAGCTGGAAGGAAGGGAAGTGTACAAGAAGGAGAGTGGTCCCTGGAAGGGCTGCCTAGAAGTGTCTTGGCAGCAGAAATAGGGGGCCACCCAGAAGGAGCAAGGGCAGCAAAGAGAAAATATAGATTTATGAGGTGTTAATTCAGGAATGCCGGAGGGGAGTTTTAGAAAGGCCCAACCATTCAGCTAGTCAAGGAATATAAAAATTAAGCTGGCGTGTGTGCGTGCGTGCGTGTGTGCGTGTGTGCGTGTGTGCGTGTGTGCGTGTGTGCGTGTGTGCGTTTGTGCGTTTGTGCGTGTGTGTGTGTGTGTGTGTGTGTGTGTGTGTGTGTGTGTGTTTCATTCACAAATCCAGAGGGCTCTGGCCGGTGGCTGGGAGCATAGAGCAGATTAAGGAATTCCATGCTACAGTTACCTGGCTGAGGGTGCCAGGTAGAGACAAGGAGGAAGGAAAGGACACAGAAGAGAAGAAAAAGCCACCTTGAGAGGAAATGGACCTTGGCCACATGGCCAGGAGAAACAGCAAGTAACCAGGGACATATGGCTGGGATGTAAGTCAGAGTAGCTCCCAAGCCTGATCTAGGCTTCCAGCTTGCAAGTAAAATCCCTGGATTGTGTGTTTTCTGTATGGGTTGACTAGACTGTATGATGCCCTTCTCACATGTTGTCATGTTTTCTTGATGATAGCCACCATTCTGACTGGAGTGAAATAGAATTCCAAATTAGTTCCCTGCTAGGTATTTTCCAACATATTTTCAACTACTTACTGGCTGTGTGTATTTCTTCCTCAGAGGGTCTGCAAGTTCCACAGCCATGCAGACAGCTTCAGCACTCACTGCAGTATGTGAGTCTGTACTGGGGTGGGTTTTTCAGCAATGTGGCTGCTGCTTTGAGCCACCTCTACTCCTGTAAAGATCCCTCACCCATACTTCTGTTAGTAACCCCAATAAAAGCCCCTTTGGTACCAAGTCAGACTTCGGTACAGTCATCACTTTGCTCTGATGTGAGTTCCCTTTCTTGGGTAACTAGAAATATGTCATTAGAGCTTTCTCTACCCTACCACTAACTTCTAGCTTGATAATATGATTTCATAATAACACCAATACATTTCTGTCTTTAGGTCTACTAGCAAACATCCTCCCCACCCCCACTCCCACTATGTAACATGGTGATGGTGACCTTATTCGAGAAGGAATGTACCAGGGCCACCATACACCCATTGTACAAAAAGGCCTTCGTTGTGGAATGAATCTATTTATTGTATCTGAAACTTTTGTCTTTGAGGGAGTCTTCTGAGCTTTTGATCACTCTAGTCTTCGTTCTTCCCAGGGAAAAATCTGTCATACAATAAATATGTTCCTTCAATTCCTCATTTCCTCACAGATTTTATTATTATGAATCTATCTGAACTTTCCTGCATCAATTGAAATGATCCTATTGGTTTCTTTCTGATTTTTTTTCTGTGTTTTTTAAAAGGATTTTCTATTTTTTTTTAAGATTTATTTATTTATTGTATGTATGTGAATACTCAGTACACTGTTACTTTCAGACATACCAGAAGGGAATGAAACCAACTTGGTGTCTTGGATTTGGTTTTCCAGGATCTTGCTGAGAATTTTCATGCCTGAATTCATCAAGGAAACATTTCTGTCATTTTCTTTTTTATCATGGTCTTCTATGTTTGGGTATTGTGGTAATGCTGGCTCTAGAGGATGTGTTTGGGAGGGCTCCTTCTATTCCTATGTTATGGAACATGCATTTGGGTATCATGGCTCTACAGGACGTGATCGGGGGGCTTCCTTTCATTCCTGTATCATGAAACTGTTAGAGGAGCTTTGCTGTTAGCTCTTCTTTAAAGGTTCAGTGCAATTTGGCCGAGGCTGTGGTCATGGGCTTTTCCGTGTAGAGAGACTTTTAATTACTGTTTCCATCTCCTTGCTTGTTATGGATCTATTTAAATTATTTGTACTGTCTCAATTTAATTTTTGTAGGTTATAAGTGTCTAGGAATTTATCCACTTCTAGATGTTCCAGGTTTTTTTTTTTTTTAAGAATATAAGTTTTTAAACCACGTGTGTGCCTGGTGTCTTTCAAGGACAGAAGAGGGCATCAGACCCCTGGATTTGGAGTTACAGACAATTATAAGCCACCACGTGAATGTTGGGAATTGAACCTGGGTCCTTTGCAAGAGCAGCCAGTGGTGGGTGGAGAGGAAGTATGGGATGTGGGACAGTAGTAGGTGGACCAGCTGGGGCCTGGGGTTTGGGGTGGGCAGGCAGATCTGTCTGAGTTCAGGACCAGTCTGGTCTATAGTACAAGTTTCTCTAGACAGCCAAGGCTACACAGAGAAATCCTGTCTTGAAGGAAAAAAACCAAAAAACCAAAAAGACAGAGTTTCAATGTATAGTCTGGAGCTATACATTGTATAGTCTTGGCTAGTCTGGAACTCCCTGGGAAGATCTGCCTGCTTCTGCCTCCTGAGTGCTGGGATTAAATGCCTGTACCACCACACTCAGCTGCCTTAGTTCTTAAAAGTCATGGTTATGGACCAGGGTGTAGTGTAGCATGTCTTTAATCCCAGCAAAGGCAAGAAAGTCACTGTGAACTCAAGGCCTGCCTGGTCTACATAAGGAGTTCCAAAACAGCCAGAAATATGTATTGACCCTGTCTCAAAACATCAAAATGTCACCGTCCACTAAGTATATTTTATGACTCATAGATTTTGATCCATAACATTAAAAATACATCTTGAAGCCAGACATGATGGTACCATGTCTTTAATCCCAGCACTGCAGAGGCAGAGGCAGGTGGATCTCTTTGACTTCTAGGCTTACTCTACAAAGAGAGTTCTAGGACAGCCAGGGGTTGTTATTCAGAGAAACCTTGTTTGGAAAAGCCAAAACCAAAACACACACACACACACACACACACACACACACACACACACACACACACCTTTAAGTCAGGCGTGACAACTCATACTCGAACACTTGAAAGGCTTAAGAAGGACAACTGCAAGTTTGAAGCCAGAATGGACTCATGTAGCAAGTTCATGGCTACATGAGAAAAACTCCATCTCTAAAACAAACAAGTTGTCTTAAAAGTTTAAATGAGATAATGCATGTAAAGGGTTTGGACCAGAGAAGGCTCCCTAATGGGAAAGTTTAGAGAGTGCTACAAAGGAGTAGAGGAGTCTATAAAACAAAGCAGCCAGGAGCTGATAAGTGAGTTAGGAGGAAGGTTGAAGATGAGTAAAACAGACAATGTATCAATTTTGGAAACATGGCCGTGCTGCTCCAAGACCTTCTCAGCCCTGATCTGTGTGGCTGGATTCTTTTCCGTCATCTTGGGGCTCTCAGCTCCAATGTCCTTGCAACACTTCTAAACATCCTTCCTTCTAACTGTCTTTAATATGTTGCTTTCACCATAGAACTACTGTTAACTGAAATCAGTCGCTTACTTGCGCGTTTATTGCTCCCTGAAACCCTTCACTGTACGGAATGCAATCTTATCTACCTTGGCCATAAATGTAATATGAGACAAACACAATGCGTAGCATGTCATGCAATAAATACCTCTTGAATGAATCAATGACCACCAGGAAATAAACAGGACATTTTAATCAAAGGTTAATTTTGCTAACCCTGTGCATATTCTTGTTATAGTTACTGAGACATACTTTGCATTCTTTATAACTATATTGGACGACATGAGAAGAAAATAACCAGGAAGGTGACCCTTTATCTAAAGAAGAGGAATCATAATCAAGGAAGTCTACTTGGGGCGGCTACTAGTTACTGCTGAACATATTTTAGTTTCTCTTTAGTTCCTTGGGGGCAGGGATAGCTTGGTGATCTCTCCTTAGCAACCACAATACTGTCCAGGAGGTAGTGGGCACTCAATCATTGTTTTAAGAACTAAGAAAGGACCCAAACTTAAATATGAAGTGTGCTTGGACAGACTTCAGTTCCTCCCCGAGGCTGGAGGCGGCGCCATGGCTTTATCAGCCTGGCTGCTAGCTATTCTCAACCCTTCCAGCTGAACTTCCAGCTCTGGTTTCCCGAAGGCGTTTGCTGAAATTAGCCAGTAGAAAACTAGTTTAGTTGAGGGGTCTGGCAGAGATACCCAATAAGCTTGATGTTTCTAGAAAATGGGCGGTGCCAAGGGGGAGGGGCTGAGGGGGAGCGGTTAGAGGTGGGAGTTGGCGCTGCCGGCCAGGCGGGGAGGGCGGGCTGCGATGAGGACCGGGCCGCGGCGGTGACCGGAGCTGCCGCCCGACATGAACTCGCTGGAACAGGCGGAAGGTAGAGTGTGTCGTCCGCCCTGTCCCGTTCCTAGGCTGAGGAGGTCGCGAGGGCGGCGTGGCGGGGCGGAGGCTCGGGGCACGGGACGCACGGCCGCAGAGGGGTGCCGCCTTCCCCGCGCTGGGACTGGGGGCCCTTTTCATTGACGAGCCTTTGCGTGTTGTAGAGTGCGAATTCATTTTCTGTTTGACAACCTAAGGAGCCGTAACCCTATTTTCTTCCTTGGCTTCTGTAATTGCCGGAATTTGGACGTGCTCTTGGCCTTCCAAGTTTTGTTGTTGTTTTTGTTTTGTTTTGTTTAAAAAAAAAACACCTCTGTAGAAATAACACCCTACTTCATTCAGAGGTACGCTCTGTTACAGCACAAGGCGTAGGCGCGCTGCTGCTAGCGGGAAGATCGCCGGTAACCCATTCCGAGGAGGATAGGGAGTATCTTTGCACAGCCCGTTATCTGTGTACCGAAGTCTAGTAAGCCCATACTACACAACCATCAATTAATGATAAGAGCTAGGGCGGGAATCGGATAATTGCAGTGAATTAGACCTCATGAATTTTGATGTTTCACTAGAAAGTTTTTGGTTCCACAGAATTAGAATTAAACTGGATTTGGGTCCATTTATTTGTAACTCCCCCAATTTCAGCTTTTGACTCTGGCTGAAGTTACTTCTGGTCTTCCAGCACATCAGTTTTCAAGCTTCTAAAAGTAGACCGACTGGTTTTCAGAAATTGGAATGAAAGAAAAGTGATGTTTTTGTCATGTACTTAAAATTGTCATTATAAGCAAACAGTGCATGACACAAGTAATTTGATGTGCAAGACCTGTAGGAGTTTGTCAATCTAAAATTTCATCTGATCAAGTTCAGACTAGAAAGAGCAGGTAGAGAACTGAATTCTCTTTACCTAGATCTCAAGGCTTTCGAAAGAAGACTTACTGAATATATTCATTGCTTGCAACCTGCCACTGGACGTTGGAGAAGTAAGTTGCTGAATGCTTTCTAAGCGAAAATGAAGTGTGGTTGATAGCTTTATTCCTAAGTAGGAACGACTCCCTGTCATTTAAAACTTTTGACTAGTAAGTCCTTGTTTTACTAAGCTATAAGATTTCTGAGTTTAGACAACTTTTAAATGTATTATTTAGTGCTGTTGACAATGTATTACAAAAAAGTACTTAAGAGAATTATGAGCTGGCAAGATGGCTCTGGTACATGTCTACCTTACTTGCACCTTCAGAAGCCATTTAAAGGGGGAAGGAGAGAGTCCACTTCACAAACTTCTCTTCTGACCCTTACATTTGTGCTGTGCTATGGCATGCATGCCTGTACATATCATGCAGCTACACACACTAAATAATTTTTTAAAGAAAAAGGAAATTTTAACTGGCTGTGCTAAAAGAAGAGACTATTTTATATGGTTGAATTTTTACTTTTCTATGAAAATACTTTTTTTAAAGATTTATTTATTATTATGAATAAGTACACTGTAGCTGTCTTCAGACATGCCAGAAGAGGGTGTCAGATCTCATTACAGGTGGTTGTGAGCCACCATGTGGTTGCTGGAACCTGAACTCATGACCTTTGGGAGAGCAGTCAGTGCTCTTACCCACTGAGCCATCTCACCAGCCCCATATTTCTTAATTTTCAGTGCATGCCTGGTGCCTGCACGGTCCAAAAGAAGGTACCATACACCATGCAACTGGAGTTGTTAGTGATTGTAAGCTAGCAATCACTAGGTAGGTAGGTACGTAGTGTAGGTACTGGGGACTGAACTCAGATTCTCTGCAAGAAAAGTGTTCTTGACTTCTGAGCTGTCTGTCTAGCCACCTCCCAAATATTACTTCTATTTTATTTTATGTGTATGGGTGTTTTGTCTGCATGTATGTTTTTGTACTACATATGTGCAGTTCCCAAAAGATTCTCTAGGACTGGAGTTACAGAGGGTTGTAAGTTGTCATGTGGGTGCTGGGAATTGAACCCAGGACTTCTAGAAGAGCAGCCAATGTTCTTAACTGTTGAGCCATTTCTCCAGCCTTAAGAGACATTTTTTTTTATTAAAATTTGTAACTTTCTCTGGACAGTGGTGGCGCACACCTTTAATCCCAGCACTTGGGAGGCAGAGGCAGGCGGATATCTGAGTTCGAGGCCAGCCTGGTCTACAGAGTGAGTTCCAGGACAGCCAGGGCTATATATAGAGAAATTCTGTCTCAAAAAACAAAAAAATTGTAACTTTCATTAAAAACATAATAAAAATTTTAGTACTGTGTAAACTCTAGATTCAGTGTGAGCTATTTCATAAATTAAGTTATATATTGACTTATAGTTGCGCACAGACTTGCACAGAGTAAATACATACATGAACATGTACACACACACACATAAGAGACTCCCTAAGCAACACACAATTTGCCTACAAGCTATCGAAATACAATTTTGTTAAGAAAAATCAGATTTTGGAGCTGGAATAGTGGCTTGGTGATTGAAAGTGCCTCTTGTGGAGGACATGGGTTCAGTTCCCAGCATTTACATCAGCCACCTGTAATTCCAGCACCAGGCTATCTGACACCCTCTTTTAGATTTTGCAGATATGTACACAAACCTCTATGAACACACACATACAAATATACATAATTTAAAATAATAAATCTTTTTTGTAAAAAAATATTTTGACTTGGGATGACTCAGTGGTAGAGCATTTGCTTAGCAGGCACAAAGCTCTTGCTTTAAAAAAAAAAAAAAGCAGTCAATTATATGTATACGGGTTATGACGTAAGGCTGGGGAGGTAGGTAGTAAGAGTGCTTACTGCTGTTCTTGCGGAAGACCCTGGCCTGAGTTTGGTTCTCAGTGCCCATATGGTGGCTCACAATCTTCTGACCTCTGCAGGCTCTGCATACATGTAGCATACATACATACACTCAAATACATATAGATATAGCTATGTAAAATTACATAGTTTTTTTTAAAACAAAGATTATGACACTTTCTGTAGTTGATTTTTTTAAAAAAAATTATACGTGTGCATATGTGCATGCATACAAGTTCATTCACCTGCCACCGCCCACGTTGAAGTCAGAGGACTGCTTGTGGGAGTTCACATGCCACGGCCCACATTGAAGTCAGAGGACAGCTTGTGGGAGTTCTCTGCCTGTGGGGTCCTGGGGATCAAATGCAGGTCATCAGGCTTGTTGTCAGGCGTTGTTACCAGGTGAACCATCTCAGTGACCTCCTTAGTTGGACCTTAATACAGCATGATGGTGTGCTTTGAAGCCTGACCCAGAAAAGAATTTCACCTTAGTACTGCCTATTCCTAAGTATTATGATTTGAATGAATTCTAGTTACTGCCCCCAAGGAAGCCACGTAGTGGGAAATGTGAACAAATACAGACAAGATATCCAGCAGAATGCTCCGCTCCTCTGTACTGAGACCAAGTTGTCTCCTCCCCGTCTCCTTCCACTCTTTATCTTTTTGGATATGGGCTCTCACTGCCTTACTCAGGCTGGCCTCCAATTCCTAGGTCCTCCTACCTCGGCTTCTCCAGTTTTTAGGACCACAGATGTGTTATACCATTCAGCTTTGGGCTAGTATTAGGAAGATGAACTACTGAGATTTAATTTCTGCCTACAAGTACAGTCAGGATGTAACCTATTTTTCAGTGCTGGCACTAAGATCCAGGGTCTTACATTTGTTAGACATGCTCTCTTGTGAACCATAGAGACATGATATTTTTGTTTTGGAGGTGTTTTTTTTTTTAAATTTTTTTTAGATGTTTATTATATGATGAGTGTTGCAACTGGTGTCTGAGGAGATGGTGAGCCTCCATGTGGGTGCTGGGAATCAAACCCAGGTCCTTTATATTTATAACAAGTGCTCTTAACCACTGAGCAAATCTCCAGGCCCATCTTTTTGGAAGATTTAATTTTTATTTTTATCTTAATCTGTATGGTCATTTTGCCTACATGTATGTATGCACCATCCTGTGCATGCCTAGTACCCAAGGAGGGCAGAGAGATGGTGTTATGCCTCCTCGAGCTGGAGTCAGGACAGCTGTGAGTGAACGGGGGTCAGTAGCAGCACTGCTCTAACTATTGAGCTGTCGCAGCCCTGTGAAGACATGCTTTCATTCAAGATTTGGCTCACGCTGCAGGACCAAAAGAGCCCTACTGAAGTTGGGGTGTGGACTTTTAAATGATTTTTATTAGTTTTCTTTGTGAAGCTGTAGCCACCGTCTGTGTTTTGTTTGGTCAAATTCCTAAGTAGTGATTTTGCTGTTCTTGTTTACAAAGAAGTTGCTCCCAAACCACTGCTAGAAAGCCTTTTTGGTTTTGTTTGTTTTTTTTTTTTTTGGGGGGGGGGTTGGATTTTCGAGACAGGGTTTCTCTGTGTAGCCCTGGCTTTCCTGGAACTCACTCTGTAGACCAGGCTGGCCTTGAACTCAGAAATCCGCCTGCCTCTGCCTCCCAAGAGCTGGGATTAAAGGCGTGCGCCACCACCGCCCGGCTAGAAAACCTTTTAAAATATGAATAATCCTGCCCTGTCTTAAGACATGGTGTGATGAGCACGCTTTACTTTCCGTGAGCTTCACACCAGTGCCACAGCCTGGCTAGTGGGCCAGTGAGATAAAGGCGTGTATATGAGATTCTTTCTAATCCTTTGGTTTTGGTCATATGTCATTTTATATAAAAGTGCCTATGTACTATAATATAGTTATTTTTGGAGGTACAGGGTAAGGGGTTGACTTTAGCTTGTTCTTAGCTGAGAAGATAATTTCGATTCTATTACTAAATACCTAAAATGATTTTTTTATTACCCTATCTCTAAAAATTCCAGGTGATTAAGATTTTACTGTTTCCATTCTCTGAAAATGATTTCCCCATTTGTAAATCTATGAAGTGTAACTGAAATAAAAGAACTGTCTTTAGCTCCAGAACATTAGCTAAATCCTGGTGTCCTTTTATTCTTTTTCTTCAATTTCTTTATAATCTATTTAGATTAAGGTGGGGTGGGCTGGCAGGATGGCTCAGCGGGTAAAGGTATTGTCTGATTATTTGAGTTCAGTCCCCAGAAGCCATCTGGTGTAGGGAGAGAACCAGCTCCCACAGGTACCTCTGATCTTCACATGTGCACAATGGCACATACATGTGAATACACACACACACACACACACACACACACACACACACACACACACTCATGTAGAAAAGCTTGGTGGGAAAACCTAAACCTTTCTGTTTAACTCAGCAGCAGTAGTCTGCATGGCACAGCCCTCAATTAGAACCCACTGGGCCCCTAGGTGGCTCAGAAAGGAGCCTTTGTTTGTGTGTTTACATTAGAAAATAGAATTTTCTTTTCCAGTTTGAGTTTACAAGATCTGCAAAATCAGCCCGAAACCACAATGGAAGTCCCATGTTGAACATAGGGTCTCATGTTAAAATACTACCATCTAGCTTCTTGGTTTGAACTGTATCACTCTTCATTCTCATGAATTCTAAACAAGAAGCAGGAAGTTGCTATTGTCCTTCAGTTCCCAGGGTTCAGAATGTTGAAGAGAGTCTCTTAAATGGCAAGTCTGACTCTTGATCCACTTCGATCAAGTGTTTCAGTCTTTGGCTGTGTCTCTTAGGCACTGTTGGAAGTGGTATGGAGACGTGAGGATTGGAGGGTGTCTGCTTACTAATTTTGTGTTTATCTCTCACCAGTGCTTCTTATAGTGGTGTCTGTCTGTACAGCTACTGGTGCCTGGAACTGGCTAATAGATCCTGAGACACAAAAGGTAGAAATTTTGTTGTAAAGTCTTTAGCAGATTAAATGAGATACTGGATGTAGAGATGCTAATTATGAAATATGCCAAGCTACCTGTGCCTGCTACTAATGGTGTTAATCCTTATAGTAACCGCATGCTCTGTAATCATTTGCTTAAGGGCAGCTCCAGTTGGCTGTTGTGAGTCACTTACCTTCATCAGGGAAAGGATCTAAGAAAATCCATTTGTTATTCCATTTCTTATTTCTTAACTCATGTTTTGAATTTTCCTGTCTCCACATGAACATTCTTTTCCTTCGGTTTTGTCCATCTCCTGTCATTAGTACCAGCTTTTTAAAATTGCAATTCAGTGAATTCTCTGTTGATGTCTTTCTTCATTCCAGAAAGTATTTGCAATGACATGCCAAAAAAAAGACAAATATAACTGATAAACACTGATAAACTGATAAACATTAGACCAAGTAGCCAAAATCAGGAAAGAAACCAAGTCACTGATTTCTAGGCTATGTAGCTCATCGAAGTTGACAGAATTTTGAGCACTAAGTGACCTGATCCACAGAGTCACAGTTAATTCTGTGTGTTTTCATTGTCATTGAAGAGAACACAGGCTAACCCCTGAGTTAGCAAAGCTTTTCTTTTCTGCATTAGTCCTTCCAAGTTTCTTGCCTGGAGTTTAATATAGGAGACACCAAGAGGTCTCCCACTGGGCACTGTGTAGGCGCTTCTCTATACCAAATGCAATATTGAATTTCATAATGTTAGCTCTTGAAGGATTATTTGATGAAAGCTGATAAAATGTTTCTGAAGTTTCTATCTCTTTCTTCTAGTGCCTTAATTTCAGGCTCAGTCTGTATTTTTTTATTAGAAAACCTGCAGTCTTGGATTTTTCTTTTTCTTTTCTTTCTTTCTTTTTTTTCTTTCTTTTTTTTTTTTTTTGTTTGTTTTGTGTGGTTCCTTTTCTTCTCTTCTTCTCTCTTCTTTTCTTTTCTTTCTTCAAGACAGGGTCTCACTGTGTAGTCCTAGCTGTCCTAGAACTTGCTGTGTAGACCAAGCTAGCCTTAAACTCACAGAGATGCACCTGCCTCTGCCTTTGCCTCCCAGATGCTGGGATTGGAAACACATGCCACCACACCCAGCAGCTCTCGGGGTTTCAGTGATTACCTCTCCCCAGCTGTTTAGTTCAGGCTCATAATTTTCAGAAATCTTAAAAATAAGCCCTCTAGACTACATCTGTTGTTCAGTGTTATCTTTTTACGTTATACAGAGGGGAGCCTAAAGGCTTTTGTCATCCATCTAGGAGGTAGTTCCGACAGCCGGGGGTGCCTCTTAGCATGTAGCCTCTCTGGCTGTCCACTAAAGAGGACATAGAAAGGACAGTAAGCAGGGGAGGTTGGTGTTGAAGTTTTATGTTACTGGAGGGGCTCTATTGCTCCTCTCCTGGGAGTTCATTCATAGAACTCTGATCTGAAGGCTGTGCTTGGTATTCATCTGTAGGGAAGGGTGGAAGGAGGCTGGCAAGAAGATTGAAAAGTTCTGTCTTGGGAAATGAGTCTACTGCTAATTGAGAAAAATATAAGCTGGTTTCAGCTAGTTGAGATCTTAATAAAATGAAGAATTAAATGTAATCGGAAATAGGCCCAAAACTATGTAGTTAATGTAATTTTTTAAATTAGGTGAGAAGATAGCTGTTAGCCTTAGGGTTGGCTCTTTTTACTTCAGTATTTAATAACCCCAAACCTGATGAGAGTTCTAACCAGCAACTGGGTCTGAAGCGGAAGGCGTGAATACAAAAGCCAGGGAGAGAAAGGATATTGCAAACTCCTGAAAGGAGGAAATTTCAATGCCATTGATTGTTGCCATGGAAGGAAGGAGGCTAGAACAACTGACCTAATTAAAGTAAAACATACAGCCAGGTGTGGTGGTACGGGCCTGTAATCGTGGCATCATGGTAGACTGAACCAGGTGGTTTTAGACGCAGAGGCCAGATTGGGCTACATGGTAAGGCATTGTTGCTAAATAACAACAGGTAAAAAAAAAAAAACCCAACCAGACCACTTCAGAATATTACATATTGGGCTTGAAGAGGTGGCTCAGTAGGCATGGTGCCTACTTTGTAAGCCTGAGGACCTGAGTTCATAACTCCGACAATCATGGAAAAGCCAGGCATGACAGTCTGTCTGTAACCCTGGTGCTGGGGAGAACAGGTTTAGTACTACAGGGGGATCCCAGGGCTGGCTGGTTGGCCATTTAGCCAAATAAGTGAACTCAGTTCAGTGAGAGACCTTGTCTTAAAACATGAGGAGAAGGGTAATAGAGGAAGAATCCTGTGTCAACCTGTGGTCTCCACACACAAGCGAGTTCACACACATAGACTGTACACATATGCACATGTAAAATACAAAGTACTCTATGTGCTAACATTGTATAGACACATAGCCATCCATCTTGAAGTCAAACCTCAGATTTTCAGTCAGGCATGGTGGTGCACCCTTTAATGCCAGCACTCAGGAGGCAGAGGCAGAGGCAGATGGATCTCTGAATTTGAGGCCAGCCTGGTTCAGAGTGAGTTCTAGAAAAGCTAGGGACATATGGAGGAACCTTGTCAACAAAAACAAAACAGAAAAAACCCTTAGATTTCCTTAAATTACACTTATTTATCTATGTAAAGAAAGAGGAGGGTGCACGGACTGAGAGAGTTTGGCACTCTTGTGGAGGTCAGAGGACAGCTTAGAGATGTTAGCTCTCCTTCCACCAAGTGGGGCCTGAGGATTGAGCTCAGCTTATCAGGCTTGGTGGCACGCACTTTTACCTAGACAACCATCTTGCAGCCAGTAAACTGCAGAGATTGTAAAAAGACCCTATCTCACAAAACAGAAAGCAAAGAAAGATCTCTGGGACTTTGTCTTCAGCATCACCTCACCTCAGGAATATCTCCCTCCTAGTGTTTTCAGTCTTGTTCTTTAATCCGGCCTTACTGAATCATATATGCCTAGTGCTTTTCTTTGTCTTGAATGTGTGTGTGTGTGTGTGTGTGTGTGTGTGTGTGTGTGTGTGTGTGTTTAGCTCTCTCTCTTAATCCATATAGGGAAGTGCTGTGTTTCCCTTGAGTATTTCTTCTGTGTCTATTTGCTTTCTTTTTCTAGACATTCTACACGTTCACCTTTCCCTTCTCGGTTGTTTTTATTTTCTAGCCTTCTGCCTTTGGTGCCATTGTTCTAAGCATGGATCCTGGTGGACTCTTGTCCCCTCTACATAGTCTTAGAGTTTCATGTTTGCTACTTTCTTTTTTTGTTTTTTTGTTTTTTTGAGACAGATTTCTCTGTATAGAGCCCTGGCTGTCCTGGAACTCACTCTGTAGACCAGGCTGGCCTCGAACTCAGAAATCCCCCTGCCTCTGCCTCCCAAGTGCTGGATTAAAGGCATGTGCCACCACTGCCCAGCATGTGTGTTTGCTACTTTGCTGCAGTCATTTCATTATGCCTAGATCTAAATGAAGCCCTCCTCACCCCCATCTTGAGTCCCAGCTCTTTAGAGGTAGGACTGTTCTAAAACTACCTATAGAGATTAGGCTGGCCTTGAACTCACAGAAACCCACCTTTCTCTACCTCCTGAGTGTTGAAATTAAAGGTGTGTACCTTGAGTAAGCTTTTTGACAGGGAGATACGTAAATCAAATTTAATCTGTGTTTTCCTTGAGACTGAAGGTCACAGAGGCAGGTGATCACTGAATTCAAGTCCAGTTTGTTCTGTAGAAGTAAACCCAGCTTGAAAAACAAACAAACAAACAGAAGTGAATCCAGAACAGCCAGGACTATATAGAGAAACCCCCTTTCTTGTTTCTCTCTCTCTCCTCTCACCCCTTCCCTCTCTCTTTCTCCTCTCCCTCCCTTCCCCCTCCCCACCCCCTGTGTGTGTGTAGGCCTCATCTTTAGGAATGAATTTGAAATGGTTTAGAGTTTGGCAAGAATGACATATATTGCTATTATCTTACCATACTAAAAAGAGAAAGTATGAGTTTTATTTTTACAACACAATAAAGAGAACTAGAGTTGTTGGAGGTCTTCATGCCCTTGTGGTTTAGATGATAAAAACATTACAAATGTCTATATTAGTTAGGGAGGTAGGAATCAGTATTCTAAGACTATATCTCACACTTTTCTTTTGCAGGTGTCCTTCTTCACGTCATTGTGGAACCATCCGTTTTTTACTATTAGCTGTATAACTCTAATAGGCTTGTTCTTTGCTGGAATACACAAAAGAGTAGTCGCACCATCAATGTATCCTTTACCATGAGTTGAATTTTGTTATCGTAACTAAGATGAAGAACCTTCCCTGGTACCTACGTGGTTGCTAGAAGCTATGTCAATCCCATTCCATCCCTGTGGATTCAGTACCTGACATTTGTCTTGACTCATGATTTAGAGGTTTCAGACCATAATTCGCTGGTCCAGTTGTGTTTTGGCTGTGGTAAGACAGCAGGGAGCATGGCGTGGAGTATGGCATAAAACAAAGCCACTCATCTCATGGTGACAGAAGACAGTGAAGGGTTCGGGAATAAGCTGTGCCTTTCAAAATCACCCCTCAGTGACCTCTATCCTCTGACTAAGTCCCACTCCCCTGGCTATGAATGTACCTGCCGTTTATTTACTCCATTGAGGACATTTGTCCCTTCAGTTACTTCAATATGCCAGTGGCTCGGGACCAACCCTTTAACACTCAACATTTCATATCTAAACCATAACAGAAGCCTGACTTGCATTGGGAATTTTCCTTTGACCACGTTGGTTCAGTATAGCTGCTCGATGTCGAACGGTATTAGCAGAATACAATATGTCCTGTGATGACGTAAGTAGTTTTCATTCGAATAAATAGACCTGTAGCCAGATGTGATTGCTGAAATCTATAATCTCTACCCTTGGAAGGGAAGAGGATCACTTCAAGTTCAAGACCACCCTTGTTTATACAGCAAGACTCTTTCAAAGAAACAGAGAGGAGGAGGTAGTGCTGGCATGTTTAGTTTTAGGAGAGCAGGCCTCTGGGTCCTTTCTTTAGGTCAGGATGGTGGCCCCCGCCTGTAGCTTCAGTACTAGGAAACTGAGGCAAGAGAGTCAGAGTGAAGGCAGAGCCTGAGCTGGTAGAATGCTTAATGTCTGTGAAACCTTGGGCTTGCTGTTCAGCACCACAGGAAACCAGGCATGATGGTGGACTCCTGTGACCCCAGCTCTTGAAAGGTGGAAGCAGGAAGATCAAAGTTTAAGGCCTTCTTAGCAGTATACAAATTTGAGGCTAGCCTAAGATAAAAAATACTGGCTGAGAAAAGCAGGAAAGAGGTTAAGACTAGCCTGGGCTCCATAGCAATACCCTGTCTGAACAAAACAGGACTATACCTAAAATCTTTCAGCCAGTCTTGCTGGCACATACCTTGGACCCCAGCACTCTGGAGGCAGAGACAAGCCTGGTTTACAGAAACAAAATATCTTTCCAAGTCTTTTCCCTTGGTGACCTGTACCCTCTGACTAGGTCCCACCTGCCTTGGCTATGAATGCACCAGTAGTTTGCTCCATTGATGACATTGTCCCCCTATTACTCAGTTACTTTAACATGCCAGTGGCTGGGAGCCAAGCCTTTAACACTTGAGCCTTCTGGGACAGCTAGAGGTAGTGGTGCCAGACAAGTAGTAAGGTTGACAATTGAAACTTTTCCACTTTTATTATGTTTTTAAATTTTGAAACCGGATTTTGGTTTGTAGCCTAGGCTGGCTTGGAATTCACTATGTTATTGAAGCTGGTCTCAGACCTGCATGTCTTGTGCCTTAGTTTCCTGATTAATCATGTTTTTACATTTTGGTGTGTATGCTTTTTTTCCTTTTTTTTTTTAAATTTTTTTTATTAGGTATTTTCTTTATTTACATGTAAATTTCTCCTTTCCCAGTTTCCCCTCCAAAAAACAAACAAACAAACAAACAAAATCAACAAGAACAAACTGGTGTGTATTCTTATTAGCTTCTAATAAAGGAACATGTTGACTCAACATTAGGATTTAAGAGGCACTAATTATTGTCCATTAACCACATGCAAAGTCCCAGGCTCATTTCTCTACACAAATTATCTCAGTTGAAGTCTTTGCTATGTCTAGTTGCATACTGGTTGTGTTGTAAATTAACCTCCTATCTGACATACAGTTGTTCTCCCATCCTTCATACTGTGTGTGTGTGTGTGTGTGTGTGTGTGTGTGTGTGTGTGTGTGTGT
>JADRCD010215475.1:19514-52440 GCA_019843815.1 Montemys delectorum
TGTGTGTGTGTGTGTGTGTGTGTGTGTGTGTGTGTGTGTGTGTGTGTGTTTCCCACTGGAATGAAGTTACACTGTGGTAGAAGCTGCTTTGTGTGGTTTATTACTAAATCTTTTAGCACTTCACACGGTCCCTGGCACACAGTAGATACCCAAACAGTAGTTTACTAACACATCTGTGTAAATCCTTCAGCCTAAATCTAGCTTCTTTCAGATAAACCCTTAAAAAGAAAAGTTTAAATTATATGGTATCTACTTTATTATTACTGTTACAACTTAGTTTTTATGTATGTGGCCCAGCTCTACAAAAGCATTTCTTAGTTATATGGTGGTAGCTCACATCTTTAATCCCAGCACTAGAGAGGCAGAGGCAGGCAGCTCTCTTAACTTGAGGCTAGTCTGGTCTACAGTTCGAGTCCAGGACAGCCAGGGCTACATACAGAGAAACTCTGTCTCAAAAAAACCAAACTAAAACAAAACAAAAAGATCCAAAAACACTTCTTAAAATATTCTGACCACCGCAGTACGTGAGTATTCATATCCCTGGGTTTTTTGTTTTTGTTTTTTAAAGATTTATTATTATTATTATTATTATTATTATTATTTTAATTTTATGTGCATTGGTGTCTCACTTGCATGTATGTCTGTGTAAAGATGTTGGGTCCCCTGAAACTGGAGTTATAGACAGTTGTGAGCTGCCCTGTGGGTGCTAGGAATTGAGCCTGGGTCCTCTGGAAGAACAAGAGCCAGCGCTCTTAACCACTAAGCCATCTCTCCAGCTCCCAGGATTTATTTTTATGTGTACAGGTATTTTGCCTGCATATTTGTCTGTGCACCATGTTCGTACCTGGAACTAGAGTTCTAGATAGCTATGAGCGATCATGTTGGCTCTTTTGTCGTTGTTGTTTTGTTTGCTTTTCAAGACAGGGTTTTCTCTGTGTAACAACCTTGGCTGTTCTCAATTTGTAGACCAAGCTGGCCTCAAATTCATAGAGATCCTCCTGCCTTTTCCTCTGAAGAGTAGGGATTAAAGTCATGCACCATCTCAACCAGCAGCCATGTTTGATCTTAACTGCTGAGCCATTTCTTCAGCTTCTTAGTTTACTTTTTTGTTTGTTTTTCAAAACATGTTTCTCTGTGTAGCTTAGGCAGTCCTGAAGTATGCTCTATAGACCATGCCTGCAGTGAACCTGGAGATCCGACTGCCTCTGCCTCCCAAGTGCTGGGATCAAAGGCGTGCGCCACTACCACACAGCCCTTTAGTTTACTTTTTAACTTAAGGAAATAAAAACTTTATGTGAGCCAGGCAGTGGTGGCACATGTCATTAATCCCAGCACTTGGGAGGCAGAGGCAGGTGGATTTCTGAGTTTGAGGCCAGCCTGGTCTACAGAGTGAGTTCCAGGAAAGCCAGGGCTACACAGAGAAACCCTGTCTCGAAAAACAAAGAACAAAACAAAACAAAACCTTTATGTAGAAAGAAGCATTTTGTCCAAATAATTTTATGTATTATAAATAAAATTTAGTTTGATAAGATATATAAATCACAACGCTTGGAAGGCAGAACCAAGTGGATCTCTGTGAGTTAAGTTAGTCCAGGTCAGCTAAGGCTATATAGTAAAACCCTGTCTCAAAAACAAACAAACAAAAATACACCAAATCTATAAAAGTTAGTTTCTATTTAATGTATTTTTTTCCTTTTTAATGCCCTCCCCCCCCCCCCCTTTTGGTATTTTCCTCAACATTTCCTGTGTTTCTAAAACATCTCTATTGTGAGTTCCAGGACAGCCAGGGCTATACAGGGAAACCCTGCCTTGGAAAAAAACAAAAAAATAAAAATAAAAAAATCAAACATCTCTATTTAAACTAGTTGCATTTCAAGTAATCACCTGCATAAGGCTAGTGGCATTAGGACAATGTTACCACAAAGCATTTGACAGTCATAACAGACATCAGGACAAGTGTGAATGTTGCTGGGTGTAGTGATGTAGTGTTAATCCCAGCACTTGGGAGGCAGGGGAGAACAGAGGACACAACTCATAGGAATCATTTGTCTCCTTCCATATTTGGGCCCTGGGATTGAACTAAGGTTATCAGACTTGTCAGTAGGACCCTCTGCTAGCATAGCCATCTCACTAGCTCCACCAAATACCCCTTTTAAAAGAAATGTTTTTACCTTTTTATTTATTGATGGATGGATAGAATGATTGTGGACATGTGCGTGTGCGTGCACGTGTGTGTAGATGCATGCATGTGCACACCCCAGTGCCCATGGGAAAGAGAAAGCTATGGGGTAGTTAGTTCTTTGCTTCTATCATATTGGTTTTGGCTGAACTCAGGTTATCAACCTTGGCAACAAGTGCCTTTTCTGATACACCATGGTCTTAAAATGCCTTTAAAAGTTCATAAATAACTGGTGTTATTTTAAATAGAATTGTGAACTGACTTCTTTTTCCTTTTCTTTTCTACAGACAGGAAAGCTAATTTTGAAACCTAGACCTCATGTTCAATGACAATCTGCACTATTGCTAAGGAACCTAAACCAGTCTTTCCTCAAGTAAGTGATACAGCAAAATGCCATAAAGGATTCCTTTTGAAGCTGGGACATGTGATGGTTTAGCAGCAACTGACAAGAAGCGTGCAATATTTGCCCAGATGATCTTGATGATGCTGGCTGAGCTCTCAGCGCCTCAGTACCTTTGATTACCTGTGTTCAGTATTAGTGTCACTTCAGCACTTCAGCCCCTGCACACAACTCTGCGGATGAAGTATGTGCGTAGTACTAAGTTAAACTTAGAAACCAAACCTCCTTCAGTTTTTATAATGTATTTTTGCAAACTACTGTAAATAGCAAATCAATGCCAATGTTAAACCAAGAGGAAAATGTTTGGACTTTGTTCTCCTGCACCAGTATTTCAGGAACCATCTGCTCGACATCTCCACAGCCCCGTAAACTGGCTATTACTTGTGCCTTTCATTCTTAACGCCTCTTTCCATTGCACTGCAGGAACAACATCAGATTCCGCTTACACTAAGCAACTCTCATCTCCATTATGTTGAAAAATTTATAGATGTTTCGACAATTTTTGTTAAGCCCAATACTGGATTCTGGCAACTATTATATTTTTCAGTAAATTGTTTTCATTTAACACTAAATTAATTTTTAAAAAAATTTTAAAAACACCCCAAAGTCTTCTGAATGTACAAGTTAAATTATGTATTGTCTGGGAATTTGACAGTCCTTATTTTAGGTGACTGGATTTTATGCTGTGGTAGACGTGTCACACCAGTACCATCCCAGTGTAGCTGATGGGCCCAGTCCATCACTAGTACCAGGGAACCACACCACAGACCAGAGCCTGCAGCTCTCTCTGCTGGAGAGTGTTGATGGCATACTGTGTATGCGCAACAGCTACGTGTACTGCAGTAGCCCTTAAACGAAACTGTCAGGATTGCTAAATGCTAAAGTACTAGAGGTGCCTTTTAGCTGTTTATTACAAGATTTTGAAGAGGTTAAATTATTTCATGAACAATATTTTAAATTTCATTCAAAATAAAACTAAATTTGAATAATAGGATGAAACCGTTTAACAAAGCTGCCATTTAACTTACATGTATTCATCTTTTCCTGTGTATAAAATCGCATTCTCTGAATTGCAGCAATAAAACCCTCTGCTTCTAAGAACTCTAAGAGGGGATTCTATATGTTCTGCATTGTTTCATTTTCTGTAAATTTTGTAGGTAAATATGTGCATAAAAATAAATACTTTATATATAACTAGTGGTTAGAGATTTTCTTTGGTTTATTGTGTCTGCAACTAGAAAAACATATAAACATATTCTAAGTATCAGGTACAAGCTAATTCCAAATTAGACATTTTACTTGAGTTTTAGCTTTATGTGTATGAGAGTTCTTCCTTCATGTATATCAGTGTACTAGTTGTGTGTCAAGGGCCTGTGCAAGTAGGAAAGGAACATCAGGTCCCCTACAATTGGAGATGGTTGTGAGCCACTATGTGGGAACCAGGAATTGAACCCCAAACCTCTACAAGAACAGCCAGTGCTCTTACTGCCCTTACCCTCTGAGCTAGCTCCAGCTCCTATTTTATTGTAATTCTGTCTGATAGACCAAATAGTTGCAGGTATGGCAGTTCTAGACTATTAGCCTTCCTCATGCCTTATTCGTGGTCTAGTAGTGATTGGCTTTCACTCAGGAGACACAGGATTTGTAATATTGCTCTTACAGACTTGGATTGGGAATTTCCTCCAAGAGTATAAAGCCAAAGAAGACTTTAAGGTCCTTAGTGTCGAGGGTGGGAACTCCTTTGAGTGTTTGATTAGAACCTGGCTCTTCTTCCCTAGAAGAGATATAAACATGTAAACTTGGTTTGTGTGCTCTGCGAGAGTAGCCAGTGCTGAGCCATCTCTCCAGCCTCAGGATAATTGTTCTTTTGGTTTGTTTGTTTGCTTGCTTTGTTTTTTCACGACTGGGTCTCACTATATAGCACTGGCTGTCCTAGAGCTCACTATGTAGACCAGATTGGCCTCAAACTCACAGAAATCCTCCTGCCTCTACCTCCTTAAAGGATGTGTGCCACTACACCCAGCCAGGATAATTATTAAAAGTGCAACATCTACAGTAATTTTGTTAGAGGCAGCCTAGAGCTACAGTGCTCTATAAAACCCACAATGTCAGGACCCAGGGTATAGCTCTTATTTCTAGCTCCATAGGCAGTCCCTAAGGCATAGCAAGCAAGCGCTTTGACATGAGCAGATAAACTTGCTCATGAATGAATGAATCTGAATGAATGAATCATGTGGAGTTGGCTGGACAGCAGACCATTTGACAGCAACTTTTTAGAGCTGTCAGCATTTACATAAACACCACAGGTGCCTCAGCAAAGTGAGGAATGAATGAGAGTGAGAGCAATGGGCTAAGCCCAGACACAACTTTCCTTTCAAAAGTAAGTTTCTTTTTTGAAACAATCAAAATGGTTTTCCTTTCTTTGATGTTTCACAAACTTGAAAGTCTTTGTGAATAGAGAAGGCTCTCCTTTTTCTTGTGATCTTGATGAATCTGGAACCATAGGCGTGTCTTGGCTTTTTTTTCTTTTTCAGATAACTACTGGCCTTGAAATTTCAATGACTACCTAATCACAATGGAGAGCAGGATGACACAAGGCAATAGCAGGTTGAGGGAGCAGACGCTCTAGAGCCTTATTCCACACTGCTAATACAGACCATAATGCACCTGTCTGCACGGAGCTCCCAGGCTAGCAAGGACAGCATATAGGGATAGCTTTTCTGTTGGCACATTTTGGAAACTCTGGTACTGGAACACAGGGCCTGACACTTGCTAGGCAATCACTCATTTGCTGAGGCTCATTTCTGCACACAGTTGATGACAGTTATGGACAATTCAGAGATACTGCCACACAAAATACATAGATGGCCCATAGTAATCCATCTGCTGGGGCAGCAAGGAGAATGAGCACAATAGACCAGGCCCCATAAATTGGGCATTTTAAAAATATCTCCCATCTCTCCAGAATACATCCCTACCTATAACAAAAGGATTTTTAAGTAGATCTGAGAATATGCCCCAGGTGATAGCGAAATCATCAGTGCTGGAGACACTGTAAACTTAAGCTGTCCCGTTGCCCAAGCCTAACACTAGACCAAGAGAGCTCCAGGAAGACTGAGGAAGCTCCCTGGTTTATAGAGAAGGTGCTGGTAGCATGAAGCAGAATGCCAGGATGTCAGACTCAAGTGGATTTTACAACTACCTAACTCCACCAAAGGTTTTTTAGAAAATATACCTCAGAGTCTCTTTAAGGAAAGCTATATTTCAAAAACACGGACAGGCAACAGATGTCTGGAAAAATAGGTAACCTTAAAAAAAAAAAAAAAAAAAAAAGGATGAAATGACTCAGCCAGTAAAGGCATTTGCCATTGCAAACCCAAAAACCGGAGTTTGATTCCTGGAACTCATGTAAAGGTTGATGGAAAGAACCAGTTCCTCAAAGGAGTCCTCTGATCTCCACCAGAATGAGGCAGTATGTGTGCCTACACATATATCACACATACTTTTTTTAAAAAATTGTTAGACGAATATTTTATGAGAAACATTTTTTATGTTGTTTGTCTCAGTCCCTAGCACAATGAAATAGACTGGCTGAAAGTCACTAGGCTCCCTCTAAAACTGTCACCTATGGGTGGCTGGGGAATGTCTCCCAAGAATGGTATAAGAAAGTGCTGGGATTAAAGTCAAGAGCCACCACCATCCGGCCGAACTTGTCTCTTGTACAGTTGAATTACTGTAGAAGCCTTACGTCTGTACGACGAAATGAAGTGGGTGTAGTTAACATTCCCAGGGAACCCTAAGGGCCCCACCCACTGTCAGGGATGGCCACGCCCCAGCGCGCTACACGCATGCGCACTCCCTGCTCCCGCCCTCTGCGCAAGCGCATTGCTTTTCCATGTGTGCTCAGGCCGTCACATCGGACCAGCTGAAAAGAGACGCCAAGTAACAACGGAGACTAGAAGTCACCACAGGCCCGGCGGACCCCATCGACTGTTGCTGCAGCCTCCGTCGCCATGGGTAAGAGTCGGACGAAACGCTTCAAACGACCTCAGTTCTCCCCTATCGATAGCTGTCAGGCCGAGGCAGCGGCCGCGGCGAACGGGACTGGGGACGAGGAGGACGATGGTCCCGCGGCGGAGCTTCTGGAGAAGGTGGGACGAGGGCTTGGCCAGGCTCGGGCGGCTTCGGACGGGCGGCAGGGTGGCCGGGAGAGAGGTGCTGCAGTGCGCGTGCTCACTACGCGACTCTGACGTCTTGGTTCCTGCAGCTCCAGCACCCTAGCGCTGAGGTCCGGGAGTGCGCCTGCGCGGGACTGGCCCGGCTAGTGCAGCAGCGGCCGGCACTGCGGGACCTAGCCCGCCGGGATGCTGTGCGCCGGCTCGGGCCCCTGCTGCTGGACTCTAGTCTGGCGGTAAGGGAGACGGCGGCCGGGGCTCTGAGGTGAGTCCGAGAGGGCCCGAAGCAGTGTCCCTGCGAGCTAACAAATCTAGTACACCCTCACCCGATGCATTCTCTACTTCTGGAGGGAGAATAACCTGCCGGTTAGCTCAGGTTTGCAGTGGATGGAGGGAGATTTGAGTTCATGCTCCGAAGGATCCCAGGACCCACCGATCACATACATTTTTTGTATCCACCTGGCTACTTCACCAACACTCAAACCTCATGCACATTTCCCTGTCTCAAAACCCACCATAGAGTCCCTGATGGGATAAAGTCTTCCAGTCTGGGCTCCATGTACAACTTGACATTTCAGCATGTAAGATGTCCTTGCAGGAGCTCCATTGAGAGGGCGTCTGGAAACTAACAAAAAGACAAAACAGTGTTAATGAGAAGTGCTATGGAAAGGAGAGAGTGTATTTCGGGACGAGGGGGAATTGAATTGATACCCTCTAGATGACATTTATAAACAGACCAGAAGATCAGAGAACCAGGCATGGAAAAATAGGGTGTGAGCATTCTTTATGGGAGGAAGAGCAGAGTGCAGATTAATATAGATGGTGGAGGAGAGAAGGTGGGGATTAAATTTGCTGAGGTTGCCGAGGTGAGGGGTTTATCTAAACTGGAGTGGTCTAGTCTACATTTTGCAAAATGAACTAAGAGGCCTCATCTTTGAGTGTAAGATGCAAAATTCAAAACACCTAAAAAAAACATAAGGAAATCTAGAGTTTGCTGATGATGTTTTAACTGCAACATCAAAGGCATGATCCAAAAAAGAAATAATGGATGATCTGAATTTAAATAAGATTTAGATCTTCTAGCATGATGGCACCCGCCTTTAATCGCAGCACTTGGAATGCAGAGGCAGGCGGATTTCTGAGTTCAAGGCCAGCCTGGTCTACAGAGTGAGTTCCGGGACAGCCAGTGCTATACAGAGAAACCCTGTCTCGGAAAAAAAAAGAACTGTAGAGAGGACAGAAAGTTAGTATCTGTGATCTTACAGATTTGCCTGTGTATATTGATTCAGTCTAGTAAGTATTGGATGAAGCACGCGTGTGCTAGTCGCTGGACTAGGTGAGTTCAAGGCTAGCTTGAACTTAGTGAGTTTCAGGACAGGCGGGGGTGTTATACATAGAAGCCCTGTCTTGAAAAACCAGCCAACCAACCAGATATATAAATAAATCCTAAAGTGTATTGAATAATACTAGTGCTAATAATATGCTGACTATTATTAACCAAATAATGGATATATGTATAAATACAAGTAGTTGTAATTACAGAGACTACCATTAGGGAGATGAAGGTTTGAATAAGAATGTCCCTCATAAGCGCGTGTATTTGAATGCTTAGTCACTAGTGAGTGCTACTATTTGAGAAAGATTAGAGGGTATGGCCTTGTTGGAGTAGGTGTGGGTTTGTTAGAGGAGGTATGTCACTGAGGGTGGGATTTGAGGTTTCAAAAGCCCAAACCAGGCTCCCTATCTCTGTCTATGATCAAGATGTAGCTCTCAACTACTGCTCCAGTGCCATGCATGTCACCATTGCTCCGCCATGACAATGGACTAGGCCTCCGAGACTGTAAACAAGCCTGCAGTAAGTGCTTCCATTATAAGGGTTGCCTTGGTCACGTGGCCTCCTGGAAGCAGCAGGACAGTGTAAGACAAGACAGCGACAGCTATGTGCTGTGCTGAGGCCCAGAGCCCTTGAAAATCTGTAGGCTTGCTCTCCAGCATATGACGTGCATAGTTTCTCTGTGGGAAACCTTAACTGTGGTTAAATAGACAGGGCACAGCAGCATTTTGTGAGATGTGATTTGAAAGTAAAATGTGTTTGCATTTCTTATGTAGAAACCTCAGTGCTTGTGGAGGCTTTGACGTTTGTGATGACATGGTGGCAAAGGACATCATGACGCCCCTGGTGGTGCTCCTGAGAGAGGTATGTGGCATTTAGCATAGTCTGAGTAATGACTTCTGTGTGGAGTTTTTAGGAGACAGGTTTAGGAGGTTTTTTGTCTGTTTGTTTTTTATTTTTCAGTACTTTGGTGTCGTCTTATGTGTCCCTTTAAACACCCTGTGACAATTTCATTTCTTTCCCTGGAAACTCAGTACAAAGGCATCACTGAAACCAGTATCTATTATTTCTGTCTCTGCCACCTTTATGATTAGAAGAGCCCTTTCTAAAGATGTGCACACTTACCCCTTTAGAATTCAAGCCTGTTCCCTGAGTGCTCGTTTCTGTGTGCCTATCATTTAATCTTCCGATGAGACAAATCTCCTATCCCTTTCTTTTTTGTGGTGCTGGAAATGGAACTCAGATCTTTGTGCCTCCCACCAGGCAGGTGCTTTACCACCACCCAGCTATATTTAAATCCGAGGCAGGTTTTCTTTTACCAGTTTATACTGTGCTGATAGGCCCGAGGCACAGACGTTATAAACTTAGATTATGTCGGACTCTCATTGTTATGTGTTACATGTACATTCATGTTACATGATGTAGCTCATGCTAGACTCTTGTATTCCTCTAAGCCTGGCATGCCTTTCTTCTGTTTTTCTACATCTAGCCTATTTTCACTAATGCTGCGAAGCATCAGTGGGTCCTGCTCCCTTTTGAGCAGTGCTGCTGCGATGCGGCTGACTGTGCCCTGGGGGCACTCTCGCCATGCTGCTGGCATCCAGTTGGGTAGAGATCAGGGATGCTGTAGAACCTCCTTCCATGCAGAGGCCACTCTCCCCATAAGAAGTCTAAGACTCAGAAGACCTTTTAGAGAGAGCCCTGCTCTGTGCTAGGAAGCAGTCCTGCACAGAGGTCAAGGATGCCAGTTGGAGCCTAGAACATCTTCAGGAGCCTCTTTTATCTTATTTTCCTACAAATATTGGGAGACAAAGGGTTATAGATGAGCTTCCTAAAGTTTATTGTGAGGATTAACTAGTAAATATATGTAAAATGCTTAGAATAGTACTTAGGAGATGCTGTACAGGTATTAACTTTCTTTGTCATTCTGTCTTTTTTTTTTATGTAAATTTATTTATTTATTTATTCTTTTTTATATAAATTTATTTCAGCACCCTCTGTCATCCTGACTTTTATTATATTAGGGGAAATACTTTGTATTGATCTTGTACTTTCATATAAAATATGGGATGAATAACATCATGGCTTGATAACCTTTCTTGTCTTGTGTTTCTTGCCTAAGGGATGTATTATTTTTTTAAGTTTTTATTCTATTCTTATTTGTGTGTATCTGTGTCTGTGTGAGTGAATGCTGTGTATGTGCAGGTGCCTTCAGAGACCGGAAGAGGGTGTCAGATTGCTTCGGGCTTTAGTTACAAGTGGTTGTGTAACAGTTGATGTGAATACTGGAAACTTAGCCTAGGTCTCCTGCAAAAGCAGTGCAAAACCTTCCTCTGGACAAACAGTGCTCTTAACCACTGAGTCGTCTCTCCAGGCCCCGGGGATGTACCATTTTGAGAATTGTACTTAGAGCCATTTGATAGCATTATTAGCCACTATAATTTCTGGTGTTTTTAAGGTTCTAATTCTTTACTATTTACTACCTTTTTTTGCTTAATTATTCTTTTGAACCTGGGTGCTAATCATGATGTTTGGTTGCAGTGTCTCTCTGGACTGGATTCAAATGAGATGTCTCCACAGGACAAAGCTGATAAGGGAAATCCCATAGAGAGCATAGCCAATGAGGCTGTGAATGTGCTGTGGAATGTGTGGTAAGTGCTCTCCAAGAGCAGCCTCCCCAGCCTGCAGTGCTCTCTGTTAAACTGGAGGACCTGCCCACAAATGCGCCCGCCCTCCTAATCAGCGCAGTGCACACCTGCTTTGGTATCTGGAATGAAAAGGGACCACAAACATTGGCTGATGTTTTTGTCCACTGCTCTGGTGGTGACTGTTTGACTAGGAGGTAGAGTGCCAAGAGGAGCTCTCTGGGACTGAACAGGAGCAAGGCCACTTCTTTTCCATGTTGCTGGCACTGGTTAGGTTAGAGTGGACCACGGCTGGGAATGAAAGGAGCTAGAAGCAAACGCAGAAGGACTTTTTAAGCTTGGTTTTATGCCTGTAGTTATAGCAGAGTTACCGTTTCTTATATTCAGTTGGGAACAATTAAAATACTGACCTAAAGCCAGTGTTTCTTAGACTTCAAGATTGAGTTAGATATGTAATTTTGGCTGGTATTGAACTATAATCCCCTTTCCTTGGTCTTCTGACTGCTGGGATTACAAACTGGCTATAAGAAATGATACATGAGCAACTGATTGGTGTTTTTGTATACACTGTAAATCTTTTACTTTCTATAGTTTTGTTGTTTGGAGCCCTGGGCCTCATGGCTGCTAAGCACTAAACATGTTCTACCACTGTACTTTTTCTCCAGTCACTAGAAGATTACTGAACTTGAATTTTTAATACTTTTTTAAGTTACATATATGTGTGTGAGTACATACATATGAATGCTGGTGCCCTTCCAGGTCAGAGATCTGGAGTTGGTTATGAACCATCTGATAATGGTGCTGGAAATCAAACTTGGATCTTTACAAAAACAACACTTAACTCTTAACTGCTGAGCCATCTTTCCAGCTATTTTTGTTTTTTGAGACAGGTGGAGGCCAGGTTAGCCTAGGACTTGCCATGTAGCAAAGACTGACCTTGAATTCCTGACTCTTGTTTTTATTTCCCACATCCTGGGCTCACAGGTATCAGCTACCACACGTGGCTTGAACTGGGAGTTTTAAGAATATTTTCCATGAAGAGAGCCTAATACAGTGGTTCTTGGTCTTCCTAATGCTGTGACCCTTTAATACAGTTCCTCGTGTTGTATGACTCCCAACCATAAAATTGTCTTGTTACTATTTCATAACTGTAATTTTGCTACTGTTATGAATCATAATGTAAATATCTGATATGCAGGATAGGTGAAGGGGTCATGACGCACAGGTTGGGAACCACTGGCCTAATGTTTCTATCTCCAAAGTAACCTTATTGTCTTGAGTCCCTAAGTCCAGTCTTTATCCTGCAGTTATCACTCTTAGAATTTTGTTTCATCCTTTACATTTCTTTACTGATAGATGCTTTGCCTTCTTGGCTATAGTGTAGTGCTGAAATAAGTAAAGAGATAGCTAACAGAATATATATTTTTGATTGCATGAGTCACCTGCTATCTCTGTATATTATGTGTATGTTCACATTGAGATTATATTCTAGAAACATAAGTAAAGTTTATTCTTTTAACCTGTATTCAGTGTATATGCTTATTAGTAATATTGATAACTTTATTTAAGGAAGTTCTGTGATTTCTCAGAGTAATTTCTCTAAAGATTGAAAATGCTTGTTGAAATTGTAATTGCAATCTAGGAGTACATTAAATGTAGTTTTTCAATTAAAAATGTTGCTTTTCATGTGGTAGAGGCCTTTGTTCTTATTTGAATGCATTATTATCGAGTGGTAGAGGAAAACAAACAGTCTATATACACAAGGAACTGAGGCCTGGGCAAGGTGCCACCACACAGGCTGTATAGGGCTGCAGGTGGATGGATTCTCTCAGGTCTGTAAAATGGCAAATTGGATGAGTGATTATTTCTGAGGTTTTGTACAGCTCTAACCTTCTGCAAAGAGAGATTGACCAAGAGATCCCAGTGTAAAGAGAATGAAGCCCTGATAGGTTGTCATGTACAATAAATAAGAATGGGTGTTTTGACTCCTGATCTTTGGTTTTATAAAGCATAATTATTTTTTTCATAGACTTCTGTGGTTGATTTTTTTTTTTATGTTAAAATATGAATAGTAAAACTTATTTTTCCCCTTCACTTTAGTGAATGCAGTAGTAGAGCAGTATCTATATTCAACAAAGAAGGGTGTGTGGAGATTGTATTACAGTTCTTACGTAGGTTCCCCACCAGTATTGACCTGGCTGTCTCTGTAGGTAAGTGAAGAACGTGCTCACTTGTCATTCCTGTGCTGCCATGTGTGGGCACAGTGTGTCTGCTAACAGTCCTGCTGTTACTAGATGTAAATGTTCAGTGAACTCCTGTTTGTTTGCAATTTCTTTAAACCCGTCTCTAATACTTTACTTATATAATTCTGCAAGGTTTGATTCATGTTTTGTTTTTGAGACATGGTCTTCCTGCTTAGCTCTGGTTGCTCTGGAACTTGCAGTGTATATAGACCAGGCTAACCTCTAATGCTCAGAGATCTGACTCCTGGATGCCAAGATCAGAAGTGCATACCACCAACCCTGGCCTTTTTTCTGTGCTTGTTTGTTTTTTAAAATAATGGTGAATGTTCTTTGATGATGTTTTTTTTTTTTGTTTTTTTTTTTTTAGATTTATTTATTTTATATATATGAGTATACTGTCAATGTCTTCAGAAACACCAGAAGAGGGCATCAGATCCCATTATAGATGGTTGTGACCCACCATGTGGTTGCTAGAAATTGAACTCAGGACCTCTGAAAGAACAGTCAGTGCTCTTAACCACTGAGCCATCTCTCCAGCCCGTTTGTTTTGTTTTTTCAAAACAAGGTTTTCCTGTGTAGCCCTGGCTGACCAGGAACTCACTCTGTAGACCAGGCTGGCCTATAACTCAGAGATCCACCTGCCTCTGCCTTCTGAATGCTGGAATTAAAGGCATGTGCCAACAGTGACTGGCTTAGTGTCTTATTTCTTTTTTTTGTTTTGTTTTTTGTTTTTGTTTTTTCGAGACAGGGTTTCTCTGAGTAGCCTTGGCTGTCCTGGAACTCACTCTGTAGACCAGGCTGGCCTGGAACTCAGAAATGCGCCTGCCTCTGCCTCCCAAGTGCTGGGATTAAAGATGTGCGCCACCACCGCCTGGCATCTTATTTCTTATAATAAGCCTTTATTCTTGAAGTTTTAATCTCTATTTACTAAGAAACAAAAACTCATATTTCCCAGGCTTTTATGCCAGACTTTAATGTTTTATATCACTTTCTCTGATTTCTGAAGAAAACTGATAGTTTTTTGTTATTGCAGGGGTGATGGTTTTTTTGTTATTGTGGGGGGGGCAGGGGTGGGTAAGAGGAGCTGTAAAAGAGATGATTGGACTTCCAGTTAAGCTTGTCCCTTTCATGGGAGCTGGGAACATGGAGTATAGCAGTTGCCTTTAGCTTCCTACATTCTCTGTGTTGGGCTAGAGAGCCATTGAGAATCCTGAGCTCAGCAGCAGGAAGAGGCAGCTACCAGAGAATGGGCAGCCCAGAAGAATTTTGGGTACCGAGAAACACTTAGAAGGGTCTTTATTCTCCACCCAGTTCTCCTTTAATTATGCATATTTCTGGAGAAGGAAGAGATGTATTCCTCTTAGCTCTGCTTCTCCTGGGTTCAGTAGATACTTTTTTCTTATTATAGGGGTATATATATGTTGGGGGTTGGCCTCAGAGGCCAGAACAGGGCATCAGATCCCTAGGAGCTGGAGTTAACAGGCAGTTGTGAGCTATCAGATGTGGGTGCTTGGAACTGAACGTAGGTCCTCCATAAGAGCGCTGAGTGTTCTTTACTGCTGAGCATCTACTCTTTTTTAGCCCTGACCAGCTGGAACTTGTTATGCAGACCAGGCTGACATTAAATTCACCTACCTCTTCAGTGCTGCTGTTAAAGGCATGCACTACTATGCCCAGCTCTCAGAGACTTTTTAGGAAGAGAGACCAAAAGAGGAAAACAAAAGTAAAATAGTGGAATAAATACTACTGGAAACTTGCAAAGATCGATTTGTCAAATGGAATTTGTAGGGCAGTGGTGTGAGCCAGTGAGGGGTTTTAGAAACAGCTCAGTGTTTTAGCAGTGAGTAAGTGTCTTAATCTTAAGCCAGTTTTTATTTCAAAGACAAGAATTTCAGGCAGGTTAGTTCATTGATTTTAGAAGAAAGTATCGGCGTGGTCTGGAGAGATGGCTTAATGGCTAAGAGCATGCACTGCTCTTCCAGAGCCCAGCACAACTGCCTTTAATTCCAGCTCTAGGGGATTGGATGCCCCTTTATAGGCCTCTGCAGGCACTTGTACTCACACACATATACATACATACACACACACACACACACACACACACACACACACATATACACATACACACACAATTAAAAGTATATCTAAAAACCCAAAAGAAAAAATGCTTTCAAAAAGAAAACCCAACAGCTTGGGCCAGCAAAATCACTTTGTGGGTAAAAGACTTGCAGTGCAAGCCTGACAGTTTGAGTTTGGTCTCAGGAACCCACATGATAGAAGGGAGAAGCAGATAGTCTATGTGTGCACTGTGGCTGATAGCTTGCTCAATCAAATCAATCAATCAATGGATGCATTTTTAAAAATTAATAAAAGTACTCTTGTGCCTTTAATGTATTAAAGGTTCTAGATTTCTCCCTCAGCTCTTTTATTACTAGTGTGGGTGATAGCATGCACACACGTGGAGTGTCACCAGACAGCTTTATCAAGAATCTGTCAAACCAGGCAGTGGTGGCACACGCCTTTAATCCCAGCACTTGGGAGGCAGAAGCAGGTGGATTTCTGAGTTTGAGGCCAGCCTAGTCTACAGAGTGAGTTCCAGGACAGCCAAAACTACACAGAGAAACCCTGTCTGGAAAAACAAAAACAAAAAAAGGATCTATCAGTCATGGTGGCGGCATCTGGGAGGCAGAGTCAGGTGGATCCACATAGTAAGTTCCAGGATTGCTAGAGCTACATAGTGAGACCCTGTCAAAAAAACAAACAAACAAAACAAAAAAGAAAGAAAGCAATCAATTCTCTTCTTTACTGTAAGGCTCCAGAAATAGAACTCAGGGTGTCAGACCTTGGAGGGAAGTACTTTTGCCCACTAAGCCATCTCACTGGTCCCAGTTCTTTTTATTCTAATGTATTTTTTTCACAGTGGGTCATCATAAAGTCATTTTGAAGTGTGTGGTAGTGTTTTCTTTCTGTATCTAGCTAGATTGGTGATTTTTATAAACAAACATTTTATAAGTAAAGCAAGGCTCACCTATAATACAGTGAACATATAGGATTCTGTCCTGTCCAGAATAATTTTTTGAGATTATGTTTACCATAGCATTCATAGGCTACCTTGGCTTTTGTTGGTGTTTGGCTGTTGAGGTAGTTGTTTGCTGTATTGCACTGGAGATCCATCCCAGAGCCTTCCTCATGCTGGGCAAGTACTCAGTCATGGAGCTATCACCCTAGCTCATTATCTTCTCTTTTGCTGAAGTGACTAGCATTAGTCCCTTGTAACACAGTACATTTAGAAGTAAGTATGTGTATTGATGTGTAGCATAGCTGTACCATGGGTTACATTTTTTATTTGAGATTTATTTAGTTTGTATGTATGAGTGTGTGTGCACATGTATGCATGCCTAATGCCCTTGGAGGTTAGAAGAGGGAGTTGGATCCCCTAAAACTAGAGTTACAAGTGATTCTGTGCAAGGAACCAAACCCAGGTCCTTTGTAAGAATAGTGAATGCTTTTAACTGCTAAGCCATCTCTCCAGCCCCACTACCATACATTTTGATTCATTTGGACAAATACAATCCAATTTGGAACTTCAAAATCTAAATTTTTTGGAATAAATATCTCAAAGGAAACTAATTTGGCTTTATTTTCCTTTTTGTACTTCAGAGGTCTCTTCTGTCAAAACCTTTTGTGTGATCTCAGTTTTGTTTTGGGTTATTTTGTTTGTTTGTTTTTTAATTTTTGTGTTTTGTGTTTGTTTGTTTTTGTGTTTTTGAGACAGGGTTTTTCTGGGCGGCCCTGGCTATCCTGGAACTTGCTCTATAGATCAGGCTGGCCTAGAACTCAGGGATCCACCTGTCAGTAACTCCTGATACCACAAACTTTTTCCTGATTTGTTTATTTGGTTTGGTTTTTTGATACAGGGTTTCTTTGTGTAACCTTGGCTGTCCTCAATCAGTAGGCCAGGCAGACCAAGCTGGCCTTGAACTCATGGAAATCTACCTGCTTCTTCCTGAGTGCTAGGATTAAAGGTGTGTGTCACCAATGATCAGCACCTTAGTTTTTTTATGCTTTCAGTTAATTTCTGGAATGAATGTTGTAATCCATTATCTTGATTTTGTTTTATTTTGGTTAGGTTTTTTTGTTGTTGTTTTGGGGGGGAGGGGTTGATCTTTTTTTTTGAGACAGGGTCTTTCTATGGTAACCTTGGCTGTCCTGGAACTATGTAGACCAAGCTAGCCTCAAACTCACAGATAATCCTTCTAAATGCTGGGATTAAAGAATACTGGTGTTGGGCTGGAGAGATGGCTCAGCACTTAAGAGCACTGACTGCTCTTCCAGAGGTGTTAAGTTCAATTCCCAGCAACCACGTGGTGGTTCACAACCATCTGTAATGGGATCCAACGTCTTCTGGTGTATCTGAAGAAAGTGACAGTGTACTCATATACATAAAATAAATAAATAAATCTTACAAACAATCGAGAATACTGGTGTTAAAGGCATGTCACACCACACTCAGCTACTGTTTTCTTAAATAACACTAATGTATAGGTCAGGTTTGTTCTTGGCAACAGAACTATTAAGCATGTAGTGCTGATCTAGTACTTGGTCATAAACTTCTGGCTACTGGCCTATGATAAGTGTCTGAACTGAGGAGAAACTGTAGATATTTATAACTCATCACAGTTTATGAAAGCATAGTTTTATAAAGAATGAAAAATTTAGCTGGTGATGGTGACAACACACCTTTAATTCTAGAACCACAGAGGCAGGTGGATCTCTGAGTCCTAGGCGATCATTGTCTACAGAGTGAGTTCCAGGACAGCCAGGGCTACACAGAGAAACCCTGCTTTGGGGTCAGGGGTTGGGGGAGGAAGGTGAAGGGGAGAAAAAAAGAATTAGAAATTAAAGAAGAGAGGTGGAGATCTCTAGCACTGAGACCTCTTCTGCATGTGTCATCCTTGAAGTGAAGCCTATATACCTGATGAAGCTGATGTGTCTAAAAGTTGTAAAAATGCACATTTTTGTATGAGTTTTACAGGTGTAAATTATCTTAAACAATTCACAGATTTCTAAATTGTTGGTTCTTGTCTTACAGCGTATTGTTTACAGACGGTGACAGAAGATAATCCAGAGCTCCTGAAATCTTTTGATGGCACAGCACTGCGCGTGCTGGAGTCTGCTTTGCTTTGTCCTGTCACCTCTATGGAATACATTCTTTTAAAGACGCTGGTGGCAGGTAAGGTTGGCCCAAAGGAAGTCATAATTGTAATAGAAGCGGAGACCAGGATTCAGTTTTCCCCAGATGTGTGCTCTGTCTGGTCTGAGAACATCTTATTTTTAGAGCAGAGACCCCCTAACTAATTGTTATGAAGCCTCCTAGAATAGATGTTTCCATTTTCTAAAAAATTATCTTTTTTCTCTCCTTTTGTTGTTGTTGTTGTTGTTGTTGTTTGGTTTGTTTGTTTGTTTGGTGTTTCGAGACAGGGTTTCTCTGTGGCCTTGGCCGTCTTGGAACTATCTTTGCAATCTTTATAGACTAGGGTGGCCTTAAATTCAGAAATCCTCCTGCCTCTGCCTCCAGAGGGCTGGGATTAAAGGCGTGCACCACCACCAGTTATCTTTTCTTTTTATGTGTATATGTGTATGGTTATGTGAATTTATTCCTCATGTATAAAGGATCCTGAGGATCAGAAGAGGGCATTGGATCCCCTGGAACTAGAGTTATAGACGGTTGTTAGCTTTCGTGTGGGTGCTGAGAAATCAACACTGGCCCTCGGAAAGACCAGCCTGTGGAGTCATAATAGTTGTGAGCTGCTCTGTGGGTGCTGGGAATTGAACTGAAGTCCTTTGGAATAGCAGCCAATGCCCTTAACTGCTGAACTATCTCTGCAGCCCAGCTTTCCTCCTTTTCGTGACCCATTGAGTGCACAGTTCACTTCGGGCAACTAAGACATGACCCACTACTTGCTCTTCCATGAGTTCTTAGTCCCACCTTTTTTTGCCCCAGTGTCTCTGAATGTAGAAATCTGAAGTGATCTGATGGCTAGTTGAGTAGCATATACTTTATAATCCTCTTCATCCTGAAAAGTGACCATATCCACTAAATGAGAAGTTTTCCTGATCCTGCTTCCCCTCCCCATCTCTGGATACCACGATTCTGCTTCCTCTTTCTGTGAATTTGAGTCTGGTAAAAACCTTACAGAAATAGAATCATTTATGCTTGTCCCTCTCTGACTAATTTACTTCCCTTAGCCTAAGGTTTTCAAGGCTGCCTACATAGTGACGTGCGTTAGTACTATTTCTTTTTAGCTTTTGAAACAGGGCCTTCTGTAGCCCCACTTGGCCTCAGATTTACTGTCTGAGGGCAGCAGGCTCCTATGCCTTGAGTGCTAGGAATATGAGTGTGTGTCACCACACCCACTTTATGTTATGTTGGGAAGCAAACCCAGGGCTGTGTGCTAGGTAAGCACTCTACCATTTTCTTCTTTTTGAATGCCGGATGGTATTCCTGTGTGTGTGTGTGTTTGCTACTCTTTGGATTTTATTTGGTTGGTTTTGGCTTTTTTGAGATGGTCTCTCTATAGCACTGCCTGCCTTGGAAGCCATTCTCTGTTTGTCTATTCATCCTCGGATGGGCACCTGGGTTAATCTTTATGCTATTGTTAATCATGCCACACTGATCATGACTAATGTCTTCTACTCTCTGCTCTCTGTATTTTTAGTTATGCCTAGGTGGCATTTTCATTTTATTACTTTTTTTGGAGATGAGGTCTTATATATGGGCTAGTTACAACTTGTATTATAGCTGAAATTGACCTGGAACTTCTGATCCTCCTGCCTCTACCTCCTGAATGCTGTTCTTACTGCTGTACAGCACCATCCCTGATTTACAGTCCTTGGGTTAAACCCAGGGCTTTGTGTTTGTGTGTGCTGCTCAAGCATTCTACCAACTGAGCTACATCCCCAGAGCTTGCCATTCCCTTTAAAAAAATTATTCTGATTTCTTCCTGGAAGCACTATTTTATTCTGTTAGGAAAAAGCCAAGAACTGTATTCTATGTATGATTTTGGAGGATTAACACATCCCAGTACACTTGTAATATAAAGCTGCTGAGAAAAACAGCTTAGATGAAAATGGGAGAAAACACAGCACCTCCTGGCATTTTCAAAGAAACTTGATCAGTGCCTCAGGGTGTGCAAGTTCTACACCAGGAAAAATGTGTGCCAAGGTAGAATGAACAAAGGCAACTGGGTTGGGATTTTTGAAATTACACCAGAGCTTAAGCCCTGTGGAAACTACTTTTCTCTCACTGTTATATGTTGTTCAATTAGTTATAATTAGTAAATTAATTCAGTTAGTTTGTTAGTAAAAATTACTTGTTTTTACTATTTAGCATTTCCTTTTATTATAACAGAATCAGTCTATGTATTACCCGGTTAGTGTTAGGACCCTTTTTTAATAAAGATTCCATAGGCAGTTCCTTTGTCTTCATGCTTATTTTTTCCCAGGCACGATCTGGAACCTAAAGGACATTATCCCATCTAAGAGTCAGGCAGAAATCATTAATGCCATCCTAAGCGCCTTGTCTGAAGTTCTGGCTGTGAATCCTGGCAGCATGGTCATTCAGATGAAGGAGGCTGAAACCCAGCGGCTAAAGACTGCCGCCGAGAGTGAGGATGTGCTAGCAGACGCTAATGGTGGTGACTTGGTTGAAGATGATGAAATGGAAGAAATTCCTCATAAGAGAAAACTCAGAAGGAAAACGTTTATTTCCGATTTACTTCCAGTGAGTCAGATTGATGTTCAATATGAGTTAATACATTTTATTTTTTACTTTATGTGCATTGGTGCTTTGCCTGTATGTATGTCTGTGTGAGAATGTCAGATCTTGGAATTAAATACAGTTGTGAGCTGCCATGTAGGTGCTGAGAATTGAGCGTGGCCCTCTGAAAGAACTGTCTGTCATCTTAACTGCTAAGCTATCTCTCCAACCCCTCAACATGAATTAATACGTCAGTTTCCTTCAACAGGCTTCCTTAGCATTACAAAAAAAATATTAGGCAGTTTCTCAATAAAAGTTGTATTTTGCCGGGCAGTGGTGGCGCACTTGGGAGGCAGAGGCAGGTGGATTTCTGGGTTGAGGCCAGCCAGGGCTACACAGAGCAACCCTGTCTTGAAAAACCAAAAAAAAAAAAAAAAACGTCGTATTTTCCTGTTGCTTCTCATTGTAACATTAGAGATGTACCCATGTAGAAGAAACAAACCAGTATCTCTTGTCTAAAAGGAAACCTTTCTGTTGGGAGCTTTGAGAGCACTTTAGAAATAGCAGCATGCCTCGTTGACTCCTGATTCAGTTACCTGTCTCCTCTAGGCAGTCTTCACGAGGGTCTTACTCTGCTTACTTTTGTGATTGAATTCTTACCTTTTGTATTTTAGTACCTCTCTTTAGCAGAGACACAGGCCAAGCCTTCAGTCCCCCACTGGGGTGGGGGTAGGGGGTGATGTGCAGTGAGGGCGCACTGCTGCCAGTTACTTCAGCTGAGGAAGTGCAGGTGGAGTCATGCTTTGGGAGAATGTTTTCGGCCTGGAGGCGAGAATATGAATATACATATATATAAAAATGAAGACAGACAAGACCCAATTGGGAAGATATGTGCTTCCTGTGCTGCTCATGTGTATTCGTATACTTGTTATAGATGAGACTCCTCAGTGGTGTTTCTGCACTGGGGAAATCCCTTTTTTTTTTTTTTTTTAGGAAGACAGACTCGTAAGCCCATGGTTATATTAGCCCAACTCGACGAACGGTGGTAGAATTGTTACCAAATCCCTGAGTTGTTTCTGTAAGCCTGGTGCATATGATGAATACCAGATGGGAGAGCAAAGGAGGAGGCTGTTGGAGATGACACAGGGCCAACTGAGCCGCCTGAAATGGGGACGTAAGAGAATTATGAAGACAGGGTGACACTGAAAGAGTCACTCAGCTGGATGGAGGGAGCGTGAAGGCTGGAAGAGCAGGAGGCTGCATAGGAAAGGTGACAAGCCTCGGCTAGGAGAGTACAGTTCACATTCTCTCATGGGACAGTGCAGGGGGTGGCTTGTCCTGATTCACATGAACTTAATTGAAATTAATAGTCTTGAGTCAACATCCTACAGTTCTGATTAGTTTATATGATTTAGAATTCTTTAAATAGACTATAGCTCAAAGTAAACATGTTTTCTTGTAGATTTTGTTTGCCTGCCTGTTTGTTTTAGCTGCCCTAGTAGTGGGATTATGAGTGTTTACCACAATGCCGAACTCTTACATTCTTGAAGACTTACAAAGCATAGTTTTATGGATTTTTTAATTATTAGATTTTTTTATTTTATTGGGAGGAATAAGTTTATGCCATAGAATGTGTGTGGAGGTCAAGGGGCAACTTGCAGGCGTCAGTCCTCTTTTGCTTCCACATGAGACCTGGAGATTAAACTCAGATTAGGCTTAACAGCAGGAGCATTTAATCAGTGAGCCGTCTCTCTAGCCTGTATAATTCATTTAATCTTAGTGCTTTGAAGGAATCAAGCTTTTTATACATAGAACACCATGTGAACAACCCAAGCCTTGTGTACAGACCGGACAATGCCAACCAGGCTAGCCAAAACAGTAGCTTGTGACTCCTGAGAGACCGTTACTGCATCCAGCATGGCTCTAAGAACAGACGTGATTGGAGTACTGGAGGAATGAAGGAAAGACAGATAACAGACAGGAAGCTGGGATCCAGAGGTCTGGGCTCTTTGCTGAAGAAACTAACACCCCAGAATCTCATGTTTATTATTTAGAGTTGGACAGAGAGATGGGGTTCTTACATACAGATAAACAAGGAGACAAGCTTAGCTAATCTTGGTAACAACAGTCTCTGTAACAGAGAAGTCTTGAGGCCATAAATATCCTGGGCCAGAAAGCTATGGTAGACATTTTCCACAACACTATCAACACCCACAACCACATCAGAAGGAAAGGCTTTGCGGTTTTTCCATGGGTCTGAGGTTCTGAGCTTGACATGGCAGTGACCATGTCAACAGTACACATTCACTCAGGACTCTCTCCACTCCCTGTACCCTGCCTCAAGGGAAGGAGGCAGGCTGTGATAGAGGAAGCCTGCTTTTACCCTGTGTGTGCATTGTGTGCACTCGTGTGCCTCCACTACTTACACAGGCATGCACATAGAAGGGCCGAGAGTATTGTCTGTGGTAGAATGCATGCTAATTGTTTAAAACAGACACAGTGAAAGAGGAGGGAAGAGAGAAATAAATAAACTTTCTTGAGCTCATAAAATACAGTGTTTTCTCAAAGCAAAACAAAAAACAAAAACAAAACAAAACAAACTTTTTTTTTGTTTTAGTTTTTGAGACAGGGTTTCTCCAGATAGCCTTGACTATCCTGGAACTCTGTGTAGACCAGGCTGGCCACAGTCCACCTGCCTCTGCCCCCCAAGTCCTGGGATTTAAGGTGTGCACCACCATGCTCAGCTCCTGCAGAAGCTGCTTTTAAAGTCTTAACTCATTACCCTATATAATTAACATACAAGTCAGCTAGCCAGCCAGTGTTTAGGTACCAGTAGAGTGCTAAGCTTCATACACAGGCAAGGAGTATACAAACTCAGAGTAAGCTGAGATCCTCCATATGGCCCAGTTGACTCCACTGTAGTCCTATCTATTTAAAACTTTAAATTACACCATTAAACTTAAGGCATAACACAAATATGCAGAGAAAAGAGCAGTTTTTAACACATGCCAAAATAAGAGTGTTCCTCCTTTGCTTTCAGGAGGAAATAGTTTATCCAGTCTACTGCTTTATGCCGTCTATACCTCCTCAGTTGTCCCTCCTCCTCCTGATTACTTAGACACCATGACATCTCTGGACTGATTCTTTGTCAGTTCGATAACAGTAAGAAGTAGAGGAATGTTGTAAAGGGAAGGTAATCTCAGAGTTTTCTCTAACATGGATATATATACATTTCAGGTAGAGAAAATCCATAGCAAATCTATTTAGTGACTGTCTGTTCTTAGCTGAAGATTACACTCACAAACCTCAATAGAAATTCTTATACATAGTGTTAGTAAAAAATGGATTCCATATTCTAGGGGTTGCCCTTAGAAGAGTCTTTGCCTTCCATCTGTCATCCTTCATTTTTGTTAGATAACACAGGCCAAAAGTTGAAGTTTAATTCCTAGACAAGGGATTTGTTAGTGGGATTTTATTTTTTGTTTGTTAGAGGCAGTGTCACTGTGTGGTTCTGGCTGACCTGGAATTGCTGTATAGTTGAGGCTGGCCTCAACCTCCCAGAGATGCATCTGTTTCTGCATTCTTAATGCTGAGATTAAAGGTGTGAGCACCCGTCCTGGCTTATTAGTTGCATTTTAAATGAGCACAAACGTTTTGGTAAGGAAAATGGTAATATATTATAAGACCTATAGATACATTTTTAACTTTGGACTCAGTAAGTCTGAAGAAATAAGGTACTTACGTACATATTCATGGGGAAGTGACTGTAACTCAGCCCCCATCCCACCCCAAGTTCCAAATCTTCAGTTACTAAGTCCCGCGTGAAATGGTATATTGGCTACATTCACATACATACATCCTCCCACACCTTTTAGTCAGCTTTAGATTAGGATTTTTGGGGTTTTGTTTGTTTTAATATAGGGCCTCATATCTAGGTAGTTTCAAATTTTGCTGTATAGCCAGATCATAACCTGTAATTTCTAATCCTCCTGTCTCCCCTTCACTCAAGTGCCATGATTATAGACATGTGTGACTGTATCCAAGTTGTGCAGTGTTGAAGATCATATATGGGCTCTGTGCATGAGAGGCAAACATTCTACCATCCTATGCCTGGCTCCATCTTTGAATTCTTAGCAACTGTAATACAGTGTTGGATAAGAAGGGGTTTTGTTCTGCTAATTTACTTAATTGTATTAGTGCTGAGGATCAGAGTCAGGGCTTTGCACATTCTTGGCAAATACTCCACTACTGAGTTACATCCCCTGCCCTCCTCATATTACTACACACACACACACACACACACACACACACACACATACACACACTACAATACTTATGGAATACTGTCAAGGGCAGATGCAGTTTTCCCCAGGTATCTGTGGTCTTGGTTTGGTTGGCTGCTCATAGTGGGTTATATCAGTTTGGCTGAGATACTTAGGCTGAGACTGAAGGTTGAGCCCTGAAATTTGAGCTCTTCCTTCCACTACAATATACTAAGAGCTTTTAAGAAAGAACAAAATTGAGTATGTTCGTTAACTCTGTGAATACAGAACCTGCAGATATTGATGGCTGGGTACAGTCTGAAATATTTATGTTTATGGACTACCTGGGCGATTATAGAAAATCTACTTAGTGATCTGGCAAACTTTGTTTAGTCGTTAAAAAGACAATTTGAGTTTGTAAGCAAACAATAAAATACATGTTATTTTAAAAGTTATTCCACTCACTCTAGGATATCAGTGTAGCTGATGGAGTTTTTACAGGCAAGTTAAGAATTCAAATTTATAAGTTTATATTGTTCATTTTAAGAAATGGAACTTGTTAAAATTAATGTCTTTTTCTATCTTTTTTTCTTAAGTTTTATTTATGTATGTTTCTGTGCAAATGAGTAGGGGTGGCCATGGAGGTCAGAAAAGAGCATGGGGTTTTCTCAGAGCTGGAGTTACAGGAGGGGTCAGCTGTAATGTGTGCTGAAGCCAAACTGCCCTCCGCAGGAGCGGTAGGGATTCTCACGCGGAGCCATCTCCATAGCCTTTTTCCCCATTCTTTTCTGTTGTTATTTTGAATTTTGTTTTTTATGACTGGGTCTCTATATAGATCTGGCTGTCCAAGAACTCACTCTGTAGACCAGGCTGACCTGGAATTCATAGGGATCCAGCTCTGCCTCCCAAGTGCTAGGATCAAAGATGTGCACCACCACCATGCTCAGTTTTTTTTCCCTAATCTTAAAAGAGTTACTTTATATTTTTTTTTTTCATAGAAGATCAGGAGTGAGAGCAGTCTGCTCTTTGTCAAGCACTCTTAATTTAAGGCTTGTTAACAGTGTTTGTGGGTATGTTCACTTGTTTTTAGACAGGATGTCAATATATATAGCCCAGGCTGACCTGAAACTTACTCTTTAGACCAGACTAAACTCTCCATAGACCAGACTGGCCTCAAACTTGAGGTAATTTTCCTGACCACCACTTGAGTACTGGAATAGATATGTGCACCCATGCCTGGCCGGAAGTATATGTTGAATGTGTCTTTCAAAGAAGATAGCTAAAATATGTGTTTAAGCATCAGATATATGAAATGAGCTTTTGTTTAATCTTACCATGCTAAGCTATTTAACACATACAGTCAAGATTCAAGGTAGATGTCTGTTCTTTAAACTATGCAGCCCTGTGAGAGATGGAACACAGTTAACAAAGATTTCCTCTAGTGGACCAAGAAGCAATCACAGTTCCTGATCTGCATCCCTGTAGCTTCTCTTCCGCCTATTCTAGCCTCCATATACTCTATTTCAAGTGCAGAAATTGTACTGTAGCCTCTAATCAAGGAAACTAATACAAAAAATACTTGATTATTCATTTATTTATTTATTTATTTATTTATTTACAGCCTACTGATAAGGAGCTGAGAGAGACCATGGCATTGCTGACAGCTCAGCAGACCGCTCTGGAACTTATTGTCAACATGTGCTGCAGTGAAGGTCTGCTCCCAGCTTACACTGGATGTTTCCCCACCCCAACTCTCAGCCCCACACCAGGAGCGGCCTCCATGGGAGTTTCTTTAATACTCAGTTACATCTGGTTTGCCCTCTCCTCAGATCCCTCGGATGATGAGTGGGAAGAGCTTTCTAGTAGTGATGAAAGTGAAGCCTTTATGGAAAACTCCTTCAGTGAGTGCAGTGGACAGCTGATGTCCCCATTGTGCCTGTCTCACGAGATTCACTCTGCCCTTACCAACTGCCTCATTCCAGAGAAGGTTAGTGGCTTCATCCTGGTCTCCCATTAGGGTGTGGACATGGCTGGTGTGAGCTGTTCACCGCAGGGGGTGGTGGCTTGGGTGTAAAGTACAATTGACGTACATATAATTCTGTCCTGACCACCTTAACTTGTAACTAACAAGCAAGTCTGACTTTTATAGAGAAATCCTGTTTAAGATGACCTCCCTTTTATTTTTTTTCCTGTTTTCCTTTCAAACCTAGGTTTTTGAGAAAACATCTTCACCAAACAGTATTGCAGTTGACATATGTTCTAAGAACCCTACTTGGAAACCTTTGATTAGGAAGTAAGAAACTTTGGATTTTCAGACACATTTATCATCTTGTCATTATGTAAAATATTGAGATATTGAATAGAAAATGCTCCCAAGACCTGCCTTGATATGTACCCTGCAGAAGTTTGTGTCCCTTATGTGCTGGGATACTGGTGTGAGAGTGAATATTCACAGCAGTGTGGGACGTAGTTGCCCCAACTTGGAAAGAGCTTTGATGTCTGTCATGGTCAGATGTTTAAGAAATTGACATTCAGCAGCAAAGAGGATCTGAACCGGAACTGCCCACAACACAGCAGAACTCACTGTGACGAGCTGAGTGGATAAGACACAAAACCTGTACCCAAACCACATAGCTAGGCAACACTAAACTCTTTAGAGACGCACATCCAGTGGCTGCCTAAGGAAGCTCCTAAAGAAAGGAAGAAAGCAGGCCTGGGGTGGGGGTCTGTACTCTCAGCTGCCCAAGGCTGAAGTGAAGCAGGAGGGTCACAAGTTTATGCTCTGCATGAGCAAGCTGTGGGGCAGAGTGGCCTGAGGGGACAGTTCAATGCTGCAGAGTGCTTGTCTGTCATGTGTGGTGCCATGGGATCAATACCCTGAACAGCAAACTATAAATAAAAATAACAAAAAAATAAAAGTAAGGACTCTCCTGTACAAGGCTGAGTAGAGAGAGAGACTCGTGACTCACACATGAGCTGTGCTCAGAGCCCTGAGTGCTCAGGCACTGTGACTGGCGGATGAGCAGGTCACATTGTTCTTTGTGACTGCCTCAGATCTCCTTGACCTATAGGTACTCTTAGCCAGAATCTGAAGCTTAGATTAAAAATTGATCTGAGCCGGGCTTGAAGCTTGTGACTCTCATTACTCTCATTGCAGTATTCAAGAGGATCACAGATCCAAAGCCAGCATAGATTTCCCAGTGAGCTCCAGGCTATCCTGGAGTATAAAGCAAGAGGCTCTGGCATAATCAACATCAACGATAGCACAGGTCAGGAGTCTCATAGAGTGGGAGGATGTCAACGTTAGCTTGTTTCCTTCCTTTGCAGAATGAACACTATTCAGTGTAGAGCCCTTACGTGTCTCCAGAGTCTCGTGTCTCTCCTGGACATAGACCATCTCGGTGGAGCCCCTGCTCTCCAGACACTGGCTCAGCACCTGTCACAACTTCTTTTTTCTCAGCCAGGTAAATATTTAGACATTACTGTGAAAGACTACTGGGACATAGCAGAACTTTAAGACTAGAACTTGGGCTGTTACATCCATGTTATAGATGGAATGTTATTATATCTAACCTCAGAAACCTTTCCAAGATACTATCAGCCACGTATCATCATTGCCAAAGACAGTCAGGGTGTGTCAGTAGGTAGGTGTTTTGTGTGTGTGTGTGTGCACGCGAGGGTGTGTGTATTTAAATTAATGTCATAAGTATCAAATCCTCGATAGGATATTTGAGTCTTCATTTTTTTTTTTTTTAATTTGAGGATTTCATACATGAGTATATTATATCTGCATTGTTTCTGCCCAGTTTCTCCTGTCTTTCCCGTCACCTTTTGACACCCCGCCCCACTTCTATATTTATTTCTATTACAAACACACATGAACATAGACACACAACCCTCTGGTTCAGTCAGGTCATTGCTGTCCCACCTGCATGTACTCGGGGCTAACCAGGTAGGATTATGGTCTTGTCTCTGAAAAAAACAAACGAAACAGGAAAGAAAGCTGGTTCTCCTCCCTCAGCAGCCATTTCGCTGAGAATTTATAGGAGCAGCGTCCCTGTCCTGCTCAAAAGAAACTCTCCTGCAGCAGTGCTCTTGGACCTCAGGCGTTTCCAGTCTTTCCTTCTCCCTCCTCTGATGTTCCCTGAGCCTTTGGTGTGGGAGCTGTGTTATGGCTGTCCCTTTGGGGCTGAGCACCCAGGGTTGCTTATTCTCTGCATTTGAGCACATATGGGTCTCTGCTGGTCTCTGCCTGCTGCAGAGAGAAGCTTTGAGATGGGAGATCTGCACTTACTTATGCAGGTAAGGCTAACTAAGTGTTTTGGGGCAGCCGGAAACTATTACTTTGGTAGTGGTAAGGTCACCTCTAGGGCATGACCTCTCCAGACGTGGTTCTTGGCAGGTTTGCAGTACTAGCTGAGTTCCCTCCAACTGATGCGGCGTGGCTGCCCTAGGATGCGTGTGGCACCGTTGCATTATTCAGGAGGTTTCACTGTTCTTGAGACAGCGGTGTTGTATGTGGCCATGGTTGTCCTGCAGCTCACTGTGTGGTCCAGGCACTTGGAAACTCTTGAATACTAATGCTGATATCTTCATATCAACTGTGGAGCCTCTTTACATCAGGCTTTAGCAAAGAGAAGAGAAACTGTAGTAAGACCATCATTTAGCTCGTGCTTCTTTTTATGGTTTTTTTTTTTTTAATATATATAAGTGCTCTATCTGCATATAGAACCTGTGTGCCAGGAGAGGGCGTCAGATCCCATTATAGATGGTTGTGAGCCACCATGTGGTTGCTAGGAATTGAACTCAGAACCTCTGGAAGAGTAGCCAGTGGTCTTAACCACTGAGCCATCTCTCCAGCCCTAACTCATGCTTCTTGACCTCTGACTTTATGTCACATGCCATCTAATATTAACACTAATACTAATACTAATACTAATACTACTAATAAATGGCTAGGCTAGGCTAGGGTTGCTGGTCATAGAGCCCATTTCTTTCCTGTTTAATTTCAGCTGTGAAGAAAAAAAATAAGGGCAGAATGGTGTGAGGGGCTGTGTTAAGTGTAAAGGGGACTCTGGAGAGAACGTTTGAGCTAGGACCAAATGAACTGGCACTGATCACATGTGGTGCAGGGGCCTGCCTGTCCAAGGTGTACCTGATCCTAAAGCTGGTCTCTGTGCTGTGCTAATTACAGGAACTCCCTTCTTTGGTACATATAGTATCTAAAAATGAAAAGCCCAAGCTGGGCGGTGGTGGCGCACGCCTTTAATCCCAGCACTTGGGAGGCAGAGGCAGACGGATTTCTGAGTTTGAGGCCAGCCTGGTCTACAGAATGAGTTCCAGGACAGACAGGACTATACGGAGAAACTCTGTCTTGAAAAAACAAACAAACAAGCAAACAAAATGAAAAGCCCAAAAGATAAAATAAGCCTTGGTTAGCTTGTTGGGGGCTGGTAGGATGATGACTCTGCAGGTCAAAAGCACTTCCTGTGAAAGCCAGTGACCTGAGGTAGATCTCTGGATTCCATCATGGAGAGAGAGAGAGAGACGGGGGTAGGGGGTTCTGTGTGTTGTCTTTTGACCTCCATAGGTGTGTGCACATGTGCACCTATACTTATGTACACACAGTAATAATAAATAAAATTTAAAAATCTTACATTATGCATCTGGTATCGAGTTGCATCTTTGTAATCTTAGCACTTGTGAGGCTGAGACAAAAGAATTTGATCGTTTGAAGCCAGCATGGACTATATAGGGAGACCCTGTGTTAAGGAAATTGTGGAGTTGGGCAGCACACACCTTTAATCCCAGCACTTGGGAGGCAGAGGCAGGTGGATTTCTGAGTTCAAGGCCAGCCTGGCCTACAGAGTGAGTTCCAGGACAGCCAGGGCTACACAGAGAAACCCTGTTGGAAGGAAAAAAGGAAGGAAATTGTGGGAAGCTAGCTGCCTGTCTCTTTGCCAGGTAGCCTAAGAAGGAGATATCAGAAATAGGACAATGTCCCAGGCACAACAGGGCAAGAAGCCATGGTATCTGGTGCTATTTATCAGATTTCCCACAAACCTATTGCTAAAGCAATAGGCATGATTATGTTACCTTTAGTCTCTTGCTTCTCTGGAGCCTGAGGTGGAAGGATCTCTTGAGACAATGAATTCTTTTTTTTTTTTTTTTTTTTTCTTTTTCCACTTTTCGAGGCAGAGTTTCTCTGTGTATCCCCGGCTGTCCTGGAACTCACTCTGTAGACCAGGCTGGCCTCGAACTCAGAAATCCACCTACCTCTGCCTCCCAAGTGCTGGGATTAAAGGCGTGCACCACCACTGCCCGGCAAGCACATGAATTCTTAAACAGCCTGAGCACCACAGTGATACCCTGTCTTATCGTTGTTATTCTCAAAGTCTCTGGGTGTGGAATTCAGGCAGAATGGTGAAGGTGATTTGTCTTCATTCCACAATCTCTAGGCAGTGATTCTCAATTACAGGTAGTTGCTCCTTTCCCAGAGGACACTTGGCAATGTCTGAAGGTATTTTTTTCAGTGGTTATGTCTCGTTGGTTGCTCCTGGTATGCAACAGGGATTCTAGGAGACATCCTGTGCAGGAGCTCCCTATATTCAGACACATTAACAGAATTATCTGGGCAGAGTGTCACTATTGCTGAGACTAGGAGACTAGGGTCTCCATTGGAAAACTTAAAGGCCATGAGCCAGAATTGTTTGAGATTTCGTTCACTTACAGTGAACACTTGGTGCTAGAATCATGCGACAGGGCACTCATACGTGTCGACGTGAACCTTCTCAAAACAATTAACTGGGTTCCCAGTCTGAGGAAACCCACACACCTATGAGTCAGCTGCGAGTCACATTGCTTGTTATGACCTGTCCTGTCATGGGTGTGGTTGAAGAAAATAAAGTCACACCCGTGTTTAAGAAAAGGAAATCAGACTCTGCGTGTGGGAGGTAAATGGAGAAGTGTCAGATGGCACAGACCAGGCATACTTGTTGTACATCTTTAGAGAGTGTGATCCTAATGTACCACATGGATCACTCGCCTGGGCAGCCCTCGTTTGTCCCTGCCATAACTCTGCTAGCTCAGTTGTTTATTGCTGCTGTCCTGTTCTGTCATGCATAGGAAAGTACAGTAGGAGAAGAGCAGGACTGAGGCTTTGAGCCGTGGGCCTGCATTATCAGGAACACTAGTGTAGAAGATAACTCTCCCGCAGTCTGCCAGCCCCACAGTGGGGACCTCTGAGGGATGAGACTCCCCCAAAACCAGGTTTATCCTGTGCCAAGTGTCAGTCTAGTGAAAACCCACCATCATGAGTCAGGAAGTCACTCCTGTCTCTTCTGCAGTCTTCTTTTAGACTTACTCGAAAGTGTACAGAGACTGTCAGTCGGCTTAAATAGATCAGGAATGCTTTTGTTGGGGGTTGGCAAGATGGCTCAAGTAGTAAGCATCTAACTGCTCTTGTTCCCAGAACCCACCCACACGGAGACACACAACCCAACTCATTCTAGTGTATCTAATGCCCTCTTCTGGCTTCCCTGAGCACTGCACTCCTGGTGCAGAGACATACAGGAAGGCCAAACACTCATCCACCTAAGATAAACTAAATCTGAAAAAGAAAATGCTTTTGTTAATGACAGTGTAAGCTAACATTTGCATGCTTTGTTTTACAATTGTTTCTTTTCCTACAAAATAGTTTGTCTTCTAGAAGAGAAAACTCGCACTTCATCTTTGTGTTTTTGTGGAAACATTTTGTGTTTCAGATTTTGCTAAACATGATGATTTTCTAGAAGCCATAAGTAGTGCTTTGAGGGCCCTTTTGCAAACAATGGCCTCCAAGAACATTCCACAGGTAAGATATTATAAACTTCTTGGGAGAAGCTTGAAAAGATTCTGTGTTTTGCAAGCAGTTAACCAAAGGGGTGGGGGG